>RJWJ010024301.1:0-24965 GCA_004363605.1 Indri indri | reverse complement strand
GACCCTCCCTCTCCTTTCGAGCCCCCTCCCCTTCTCTCCCAAGTTCCTCCCTCTCCTCCTGCTCCTCCCCCTCCCCGCCCCCTCTTCCCCCCGCCCCACTCAGCGCCCGCAGAGGCGTTTGGGAGGACGGAGTGGGCGGGGTCTCGCGCGGTGGTGCCGGAAGGGGCGGGGCGCGCTTGGCGCAGGCGAACTCTGCGCAGGCGCAATGCGCCACCACCGCTCCAGAGCCGCGGGTCAGTGCCGGGTGGGGCGGGGCTGGGGGGCGCTGCCCCGGAACCGAGTGGTCGTGGCCCCTCCGTGCCTCTGTTTCCCCGCCGGGGAAGGGGATGGCACGGGTGATGGAGAGGAGGCGGCACAGGGCGGAACAGCTTAGAAGAGCCTCAAAGGCTACAGGGCCCCACGTGCTATTTCACTGAAAGACCCACGCCCCGTGGCCCTTCCTGACTGCAAGACCTGGTTCAACAGGTCTGTCGGGTGGAGGCGAAGGCTGTTTCCGCTTCCTCCCGCCTGTACGGCAGAGCATATTTCCCTGGCCCTCCCCAGGTCTGAGTGGAGCCCGTGGCTTGTGCAGCTGCCAATGGAAGGAGAGCAGAGCGACATGGGCCACTTCTGATCTGGGTCCAAAGACACTGCACTCTTCTCCTCAAAGGGGTCTTCTCCCTCCTGCTGGCTGGAACACGGATGTGGTGGCAACTCAGCTCCAACCAGAATCCGTATCAACAGTGTCCCTGGGGGATGGTCATGCAGCAGGATGGAAGGGACCTGTGTGTCCTAAATGACCCTGTGCCTGGAGAGCAAAGCTTCTCACTGCCCTGTAACGTTCACACTGGCGCTGGAATGAATCAGAGACAGAGACAGAGAGAGATTGATTAAAAGAGTTTGTTCTTTAAGCCTCTGTTTTTGGATCCACCTGTTGCAGTACCTTTGCCTTCATCCGACTAACCCGTCAACCAAACTCTGGGGAGTCCCACTATTTTCCCATTTTCAGAACGAGGAACCCGCCGCACAGAGGAGTTTAAGAAAACATGCTTGGGTTACACAGCTGCGCTCAGAACCCTCTTCACTCACCTTCTATCCAACCACGCTTCACACTTGCCATTGCTTGAGCCATTGTAGACTTCAGTCATGAGAACAGTTTATGACCCCCATTCTCTCCCATCCACCCCCTGCAGAGATAGCTTCAGTGACACACAGAAGCGTGGACACACAGGCAGGTTAGCTACGCACATACAAGCAGAGGGGAGGCTGAACTCCTTGGCTGCTCTGGGCACCTGCTGGCCCAACTGTGGAAAGCCACCACCCTCCTCCGACCTGGCCTGGGACCGAAGACTCAGGCTGCCCTGCCCACCTCTTGGTTAAAGGAGCACAGAGGAGAGTGAGACTGAGGGTCTCATCTTATGGCAATGAGAGGACTCCCCACAGAAAGCATTACATGCAAGATCTCATGACAAAATCAGCATAATGAGCAACCATTGGACTCTAACCCACGATGGGGTGGACTTCAGGGTCGCCCTCCCCCTATCATCCCACCTCTCCCCTACTGTGATTTTGGTGCAGCTGACCCCACACCCACATCAAGACAGACGATGGTTTTGGGCCAATCTAGGCAATCAATCCCATTACCTTACCATCGCTATCATTTCAGCGATGAGAACAAGACCCAGATCTAAGCCATTTCTCCCGTCACAGCAATCGGTTCATGGGTGAGACCAACAGAATGAAACTTAGGGGTTTTTCCTTTTTTTTTCTCCAATGACTGGAAGAAGTCTTCTCTCTCCATCTGGTTGTGACTGAGAAAATGTGTTGTCAAGTAGCTGCTGGAAACCGCCCTCATCCCACAGGGGAAGCCAGCCGGAGGATGATGCCAGCACATAAAGGAAGAGCAAGAGAATCACAGAGCATCAGAGCTGTGGCTCCAATGACAAGTGCCTGGGTCAAACCCACCTTGATGCCCACCCTACTCCCAGATATTCAAAAAACAGTCTGCTTGTTTATACATTCTAGAGTGATTGTTTTTCCTACTTGCAAAGGGTGCTTGCTAATATAAATGATTTTTAAAACTGAATTATTTATTCTTCATGTACCTTGGTGTCACAAAGTGTGAAACAAATGGAAATGCCAGGATGTCAGCAACCAGTAGTATCAAATGTCAACATAAAAAAGACGGCCCAGAGAAAGTAGACTTTGAGGGAAACTCCATGTGTAAACAACGCTTCATGTCAGCCTTGGGAAACTCACTTGAAATTACTGATATGGTCTGAATATTGGTGTCCCTCCCAAATTCACATGTTTGGAAACTTAATCCCCAATGTAACAGAATAGAGAGGTGGGTGGGACCTTTAGGAGGTGATTGGTGCCCTTATAAAAGAGGTCTGAGGGAGCCTGCTTGCCCGTCTCCACCGCCTGAGGACACACAAAAGGGCACTATCTATGAAGAATGCTGCCCTCACCAGACACCAAGTTTGCAGAGCTTTGATCTTGAACTTCCCAGCTTACAGAACTGTGAGCAAAAATTTCTATTGTTTGTAAACTACCCAGTCTAAGGTCTTCTGTTATAGCAGCAGGAATGGACTAAGACAGTGACCTTCGCATTTAACAGCAAAAATAACCATAAAAGGGCAGACTGTATTTTTATTGAACCCAGTATTTAAACCTGAATATTGAACCTGCTAGTGTTTGTTTTCCTTCCTGCTCCGGCCACAATAGACTGGACAACCAGTATCTGTATCTTTCACACCCAAAAGACTGTTTAAAATGACATGATCTCCCTTAATTAAAAGTTTTATTTTAAAAAAATGTAACAGACCGCTCTAAGAAACTTTGGCATTTGAAGCAGTAGTTATTGTTGTTTGCTAACTCTGAAAAAAAATTTTTTTTTCCCCCACTCACAACTTGCAAACTTCTACCACTTACTAGCCTAGCGGCTTCCAGCACATACTGTAGGGAGACTGGGGCAGGAGAGAAAGCCCCTCATGCTCTTAACCCACCCAGGAAACTCACAGATGGTGACAAACTACACCTGGGCTCCAGGACACACCACGAAGGGAGAAACGTCCCAATGCCCATCTGAGCCCGCCTCCCCGCAGCCCTGCCGCCTCCACTCCCCTGCTGAGGAAATGGGGCCCAGAGGCATCGCCCACAGGCCCAAGCTCTTAGGACAGTTTGCTCAGACAGCAGGGTCTGAGCCCTGATGGCCTACGGTTGAGCTCCCCTTACCAGTAACCCGGGCTCAGCGGACCGTGAGCCTTCAAACGTCCCCAGATAGGTGAGGCTCTGAGGGGCTTGCTCTGATCCTCTGGTAGGAGGGGCACGTGTGAAGCATAAGCCTCTCTGCAAATCCCACACTGCTAAGCTGCCTCCGCCCGAGCGCCCCCGTGCTCCGTGGGGAGGACGCCTCCCCACCGCCAGGAGGAAGCATCCCGCCCACCCGGGCTAGACCCCACGGAGGCGCTCAGGTGTGGATCCTCAGGTGCCGCGTCAGGTTCGTGTTCCGGCTGAAGGTCTTCCCGCACTCGCCGCACCTGTACGGCTTCTCGCCGGTGTGGATGCGCTGGTGGACAGTCAGCGAGGAGTTCTTGATGAAGGACTTCCCGCACTGGCCGCACCTGTAGGGCTTCTCGCCGGTGTGGATGCGCTGGTGCTCGATGAGGTACGCGCTCTGGCTGAAGGCCTTGCCGCACTCGCCGCACTTGTACGGCTTCTCCCCGGTGTGCACGATCTGGTGCACGATGAGGGACGAGCGCCCCGTGAAGTGCTTCTTGCAGATGTAGCACTCGTAGGGCTTCTCCCCGGTGTGGATGCGCTGGTGCTGCGTGAGGGAGGAGTTCTTGCTGAAGGCCTTGCCGCACTCGTTGCACTCGAAGGGCTTCACGCCGATGTGGAAGCGCTGGTGCTGGATGAGGTAGGAGCTCTGGCTGAAGGCCTTGCCACACGCGTTGCACACGTAGGGCTTCTCGCCCGTGTGGTTCCGCTGGTGCAGGGTGAGGGAGGAGCTCTTGTTGAAGGCCTTGCCGCAGTCCTTGCAGGCGTAGGGCTTCTCGCCCGTGTGCGTGCGCTGGTGCTCGGTCAGGTGCATGTTCTGGCTGAAGGCCCGCCCACATTCGGAGCACACGTACGGCTTCTCCCCGGTGTGCGTGCGCTGGTGCACGATCAGGTGCATGTTCTGGCTGAAGGCCTTGCCGCAGTCCCCGCACGCGTAGGGCTTCTCCCCGGTGTGGATGCGCTCGTGCTGGGTGAGGGACGAGGTCTTCCGGAAGGCCTTCCCGCACACGTCGCACACATAGGGCTTCTCGCCCGTGTGCGTGCGCTGGTGCACCGTGAGGTTCATACGCTGGCTGAAGGCCTTGCCGCAGTCCCCGCACGCGTACGGCTTCTCCCCCGTGTGCACCCGCTGGTGGATGGTGAGGGACGACCGCTCGATGAAGTGCTTCCCGCAGGTGGCGCACTCGAAGGGCTTCTCTCCCGTGTGAATCCTTTGGTGTTTGATCAGGGAAGAGCTTCGGCTGAATGCCTTGCCACACTCGCTGCAGTCGAAGGGTTTCTTCTCCACGCAGGGCACCGGGGCCTTGCCGAGCTCTGAAGCGCTGGAGTTCTTCCCGGGCCTGGCGAGCGGACACGCGCCCTTTTCCGTGGGCTCGTCCAGCCTCGGTGGGACCAGGGTAGGGCTTTGGTTGGTAAATCCCTTCCGTTCTCCGCATTCGGGGCCTGGCTCCCCAGGGAGTTTGCTCCCTCGGGGCAGTCCCAGCCCCTCCCGCCCTGTCCGGGCATCCCCACGCTGCCCCTCCGGCCAGCCGCCCAGTCTCCACGCGCCTCCTACGGCGGGACCCCAGGCTCCAGTCCTCGCGGGTTCCCCCGTGGCCACCCTGGCGGATGTTTTGTCTTCCGAAATGTCATTCTTTGGATCTGACTCTTTCATTTCAGGTCTAGTCTGCCAGTCTGAAAAAACAGAAAACAAAAATAGAAAATGCAAATATGTGTCGTTAACAATGCCAGGAGCAAGGAGCTTCCAAAGTGGGAATGCGCAAATGAAACGGAGTCCAGGAGGCGCAAGGCACGGGCGCAGTTGGCGAAGGGCAGGAGGGTGGTTTAAGGAGGCAGCGTCAACACAGGAGGTGGGCAGAGAGCACAGGTCCCTTCCAAAGAGGGTCAAAGGCCGGGTGGGAGCTTGCAGTAGACACACTGGAAGAGGAAAGAGGGCTTGGAAGGAGGGAACCGCAGGCTCTACGAACTTGGGGAGGAACGGTTCCAGCAGGCTCCCAACTCGCAGGGCCTTTCTCTCTTCGATTCCTCCTGCATATCCCCAGCCAGTTACGCTTCTCAGCACTGGCTTTTATTAAAAATAATACAATAACAGCTAACACTTACGTGGCGAGAGCTGGCTATCCCCCACTCCCTCAACCCACTGTCCAATCTCTGCCCCAGGAGGAGGACTCTGCCCGCTGGCTTCCTCTGTGTGTGACCAAAGGCAGGAACCTGCAGGACACTCGGGGGTGAAACGAAACAGAAGTTGGGGTGTTTCTTCCCCACCTGTCCACTTCTCTGGCTGTGGCTGCACCTGTGGGTGCTGGATCTGAGATCCCCTCCCCTGGCCCTACAGCTTCCTGCTCTTGCTGGTCTCAGGGTGCCCTGGTTGTTCCCTGCCCCTCCCACGTGCCTGTACTTCTCCTCAGTGCCAGGCCTTTCGCAGCACCAAGAATGTTCACATGCATGTGATTTCTCATTTGAGCCCCATGGTGATCACATGACTTGGGGTTCTGACGATTGTTTTTGTCACTCCACACTCCCTCTTCACTGCCCGGTTCTTGGGCGGCAGGTGATCCATGGAGCTTGGATCTAGCTAGACTCTCTTCTCTTTGCCCGTCCATCCCTCCCTGGCTAACCACATCCGTGTCCTTGGCTTCAATCACCTTCTGTGTGTATCTGCTTAATTTCTAAATCTCGATTTCCAGCCTAGGTGGCTCTTCTGAGTCCAGACTCTACATCCTGGGATTCATTCCCAGTCTTTGAAAACTGTTGTCTACTTGGCTGCTTTCTCATAAAAAATGTGAAGATATGGCCCCATGGAAGCTCATTTCTGTGGGTGACAGACGCTAGGTGGGGCAGCAGCTGGTCCCCCTCCCCTATTTAAATGATCCACCTGGCAGCCCCCACGGCCACCTGAGTTTGAGACCCCTCCCCTGAACGACGCTGAGCCTGCCGTGCCACAAGAAAGGAGCCTGGATCTAAATACTGTCCCTATGCTGATGCTGCTCAAACACACATCTCCAGCCCAGACCTCCTCTCTGAGCTCTGCCCAGGAACGTTCACAATGACTTGGCATCTCTACTGGATATCCCAAACCTAACACATCCCATATGGAACACATCTGTGATTTCAGAGCCTCCACCAAAAACATTTGAAAAGAAGAGAAAGAAAAGCCCATGAAAGACACTTAGTAAAATAAGTCAGGCATGAAAGGACAAATACCACATGATCCCACTCATATGAGGTTCCTGGAGGAGACAGAAGGCAGAATGGGGGTGCCGGGGTGGGGACACCGGGAGTTGAGGAAGATCTAACAGTTCTGGGATGGATGGTAGTGATGGTCGCACAACATCAATGTCCCGAAGGACACTGAACTGTGCTCCTAAAAATGGTCAAAATGGTAAATTCTATGTTCTGCTTTATCACAGTTTTAGAAATAAAACTTCAAAAACATTTTTTAAAAAAGACTTAGCAGCCATCCTGGATTCACCCCTTCCTCCCCCATCCAGGTCACCTAGTGCCACTGGATGCACAGAACAGCCTGAATTGAGCTAATCTCTTCATCACCACTGCCAACAAGCTCCTCAGCCACCATGGGTTTCTTGCCCAAAACGCGACAACGGCTCCTCCCTGTCCTCCCCACCCTGCTCTCACCGCTGGGAGGCCTTCTCCACTCCCTGGGGAGCTGGTGAGGGAAAACCGCAGGTTCCCCCACACACAACAGAAGCACTGTGCCATCTGGAGCTCTCAGCAAAGCTGTTGCAAAGGAGACTAGGCAGGTACCAAGATAACTACTGCGCCCTGGGAAAAGTGCCCAGCACTTTCTTGTCTTGAAATAGCCAGTTCAGACTGGTCCTGACAGCTTTAGAGCTGCTTTGGCTGTCCTATAGTGCCCTTTAGCTAACTGTAATACTATTAGTAAAATCCTCAACTAGTGAAAAATTCTAATATTACTAACATAACATGGGTTGCATTGACAGTTATGATGGTGCTACACCTGTGTGATTTGTTTCCCTGTGAACAAGCACAGATACAATGTAAAAACACTGCATTACTCATTGGGAAGAGATTTAAAGCAACACCACAGGGTGGGCAGATGCGGGGATTTTACATGCAAGAAGCTCCGGTGGAAGAAATTCCTGTGCCACCCAGGAGCAAGTGCCCTAGTAAGTAACCTCTGATAAACTCTAACTTACCAAGCTGGACTTGTCAGAGAAGTTCTTTGGTCTCTTGGTTCCCTCTCAGTTTGGGGGGTGGTTTTTCTGTACTGTCCTGGTATTTTGCCGAAACAGCAGGGTCGTCTGAGGAGTCAGACCGAGCCCTCCAGTGGCCTCCCCAGTGCACTGAGAATGAAGCCAGCACCTCCTGTGGCCTCAGGGCCAGGCCTGCCTCTGAGTCACCCCTGCCCTCTTCCCTTGCTCACTTCCCATTGGCCATGCTTGCCTCGTCTTCCCCTTCTATCCCCTCGGCCATGCAAATTCTTCCTGCCTCAGGGCCTCTGCACCAGCCATCACGCAGATCTGCCATGGATGGCCCCCATCAGTTCCCCAGGGAGGCCTTCCCCATCCACCCCATGTAAGGAAGATTCCTCCTGCTACTCTCTTGCCTGTTTCATTGTGATCACTCAGTGGTCTGTGGCAGCTTTTCTCCACTTGTCCCTTGATCTGTTTATTACCGGCCCCCAGGGGAAGTCAGGTCCACCATGCGGGGGCCTTGGCCTTTGCCCACCCCCAGCTCCTCCAGCCGGGCCTGCCCATGGGAGGCACCAGACAGACATTTGTGGAGCATGTGCCACGCCTGGCATGGTGCTAAGCAGTTTGCATGGATCTTCTCATGAGACCCTCATAATCACACGTGAGTTAGGTACAGTCATGGACAATCCCGATTTTACAGATGACGAAACCGAGATTCCAAGAATGAAGTCAGATACATACTCAAGGGTGCACAGCACACCTGAGGCAGAGCTGGGATTCGACAAAGGCTCCCAAGCCATGGGTCCTGGTGAGTCACTATACTGCATGCAGAAATACTTAATGCAAGAGAATGATGGTGACTTGGTGACCCTGGGGTGTGGCATGATGCCCAGGCATCAGGACAAATGGTGGCATGGGGCCTTCTCAGTGGAGAGAAAGAAGGAAGGGCGATGGTGAGTTTGGTTTGGGGTCCGAGATGCTCTGGGATATAAACTGGCACACGGCTGCACAGATAAGATGGCACCAAGAGCCTTGGCTCTGAACACAACATCAACCAGAGAAGTCAGGGGAGCTGGAGGCAGGATGCAGGCAGAGAGGCACGGGAAAGTGGCTGCCCCTCTTCTCGGGTTAAAACCCTGCAGCAGAGTCATCTGCAGACCACAAAGGCTCACCTCTTAACCGTGACAGCCGAGAAAGCAGAGCTCGATGTCAGCCAGATTAAAACTCCCCTCCACACCACTTTGCACCAGTCGGCTCAGCAGAGGGCCTGACAGCGTGTTGGCTGGCGCCGGCACACGAACACAGGCTTTCCTGCCTGTTGCTGAGGGAGATGTCACAGGACAGCTCCTGCAGAGGGTGCTTGGGCTGAAACCTGTTCATTGTGGGTGCATTTTTTTCACAGTGCTAAATCTCTTGTCCTTCATAGTTTCTTTTTCCATGTTCTGTCTTTCTATGATTGTTTCTGATTACAAAGTAATTCACACTTTTCATTAAACCATCAAACATCAAAAAAATAACATAAAATGGAAGTCTCCTGTAGTCTCACTCATCAGAGTTAACAGTTGGTTTATAATTTTTAGGATTTGTCCCCCAATACGTACTAACACACACAAATGCACACACACAATGCATACAAACACACACTGCATACTAACACACAGGCAATGTACATTAACACACAATGCATACTAACACATGCAATGCATATTAACACACAATGCATACTAACATGCACACTGCATACTAACACACTGCATACTAACACAATGCATACTAACACACAATGCATACTAACATACATGCAATGCATACTAACAATGCATACTAACACACATGCAATGCATATTAACACACAGTGCATACTAACACACAATGCATACTAACACACTGCATACTAAAACACACAATGCATACTAACACACACTGCATACTAACACACAATGCATATTAACACACACTGCATACTAACACAATGCATACTAACATACATGCAATGCATACTAACACACAATGCATACTAACACACATGCAATGTATATTAACACACAGTGCATACTAACCCTCATACTAACACACAATGCATACTAACATGCACACTGCATACTAACACACTGCATACTAACACAAACACAATGCATACTAACACACACTGTATACTAACACACAATGCATATTAACACACACTGCATACTAACACAATGCATACTAACACACACAACGCATACTAACACACGCAGAGCACTCATACACACATGAATGCACAATTTTTTTCCCCCAAATGGGGCTTCTGTACAAGATAGAGTAACAAGGACCAGATTCCCTTCATCCTAAAATAACCAAAAAAAACAAAGGACAAATATATAAAACAATGGTTTCGAAGACACTGGACATCAGGCAATGGGGGGCAATAACCCCTGAGAGCCAGGGAAAAAAAGAGGTGGGCCCGACGGCTGCCCCAGCTTACTGCACGGAAAATTCCCAGGCTGCGACACAGGGAAGGGCAGCTGAGGGACAGCCAGGCAGACTCCCAAGTTGAGGAGACGCAGCAGAGAGACCAAGGCGGGCAGAGTGCATGGGACAGCACTGGAGAGTAACGAGCTGCACAGAGAGAGTCCCGGAGATCGGCGAGGGCCTCCCTCCAGCATTCAGACTCCTGATCAGAACACGTGTGTGAGGAACCTGCACAACACTGGGAAAACACGCAAAGGACTTGGAAACAGTGCCTAGCGTCGACACGGGGCAGGGAATAGTGTGTTTTTGTACCAGTCAGACTGAAAGAACTTATAATTCATGGAGTGCTGGGCAGAACACTCAGAAGGGTCTTGTGGAGAATGTCTTTCTAGACTGAGCACAAGTTATAAAAGCAAGATCCAAAAGGGTCAGATTCCTTGTTGTTGGTGGCAAGACAGACACAGATGGGACAGAAGAG
The DNA here is from genome assembly GCA_004363605.1 of Indri indri. Taxonomy (NCBI): domain Eukaryota; kingdom Metazoa; phylum Chordata; class Mammalia; order Primates; family Indriidae; genus Indri; species Indri indri. The sequence goes on along the minus strand of RJWJ010024301.1, from coordinate 14,600 downwards.
AATCCAGAAATGAGCCCACACACACATATGGACAACTGATTTTTGACAAAGGCGCAAAGGCAATTCATTGGAGGAAGAACAGTCTTTCAACAAACGGCGTTGGAACTGGACATACATTTGCCAAAAAAAAAAAAACTTGTATTAATACTTTGCACCATATATAAAAATTAACTCTAAGTAGGTCAGAGAAAAAAATATAAAACCTAAAACCTAAACTTACAGACTAAAACACAGAAAAACAAAAACCTTTGTGGCCTTGGAATAGGCAAAGACATCTTACATAGGACACCAAAAGCACAATCCATAAAAGGAAAACATTTATACATTAGACTTCATCAAATTAAAAACTTCTCTTCAACAAATGCTGCTGGGCCCTGGGACGTCCACCTCAAGGGTGGCGAGCCCCTCTCCTATATCACTCACAAGAACTAACTCAAACGGATCAGAGACCTAAGCAATAAAACTCTTGGAAGAAAACGTGCTCAGTCTTCGTGGCTTTGGGTTTGTTTCTTAGCTGTGACACCAGGAGCACAAGCAACAAGAACAACAAATAGGTAACCTGGACTACATAAAATCACAAACTTTTGTGTTTCAAATGACACCATCGAGAAGTGACAGGACGACCCACAGAATGGGAGGAAATAGTTGCACAGCACATATCTGACAAAGGACTTGTATCAGGAATATATAAAGAAGTCTCAAAACTCAATAGTAAAAAGATAACCCAAATTTTAAAAAAAGGGCAAAATATTTGAATAGATACTTTACCAAAGAGAAGATACAGACAGCAAATAAGCACATGAAAAGACTGACAACATGAAATGAAAGCCACAACGGGACGGAACTACACGCTTGCGAAGAGGGCTACAATTACAGAGATGAACGTGCTGGAACTCGTGTGCCCCATGGTGGGAACGTGAAATAGTACGACCACTTTGGAAAACAGCTCGGCAGCTTCTCAGAAAAGTTAAACATACATGTACCACATGATCCTGACTTTCCACTCCTAGGTATTTACTCACGAGAAGGGAAGTATGTGTCTGTACAAAGACCTGTACACAAATGTTCATAGCAGCTTTATTTATAATAGCCCAGAACTGGAAACAACCCAATGTTCATCGACGCGAGAATGGGCAAACAAGTTGTGGCATACCTACACAGTGGAATAACACACCGCAATACAAAGAAATGAACTATCGATACACGCAACATCATGGGTGAGTCTCAAAATAACAATGCCAAGTCATACCAAAGAAATTCGGATCAAGAACAAGAGCACGTACTGTATAATTCCACGTATATAAAATTCGAGAACATGCAAACTCAACCATTGTGACAATAAAGCAGACCAGTGACTGCTTGAGGATGGAGACTGGGGGGAGGGTCGGGGAAGGAGGGATTATTATCAAGAGGTATGAGGAAACTTTCAGACATAATGGATATGTTCTTTATCTTTACCATGGTGACAGTTTCCTGGGTACACACATGTCAAAATGCATCAAACTGTTCACTTTAAATTATGTGCCGTTAATTGTAAGTCAATTGTGCCTCCAAAAAGCTGTGAAAGACAGGAGACCATACTCTAGTTCTGAAAGTGAGTGTTGTCCCCTTACAGTGTGTCATGGGACGTCTTTCCACGGCGGTGCCTACAGAGTCCTCAGCTTTGAGGAGCTGCACAGTTTCTATCACATTGATAGATCTTGATATATTTAGTCGGTCTTGTATGCCTGGGCATGTAGCTGGTTGTTCTTTATTTTTCTTCCCATGTAAAACTTTGCACACTTACGGAAGGATTTCTAAAGGACAGATCCCTAAAAATGGAATCGTACGCAATTTGATGGACAATGCTGAACCGTCCTCCGGCAAAGCTGTGCCAACTTTACACTCCTGAAATGAAAGTCTTTTCCCTGCACCCTCATAATACAGGCTGCTATTATTTTTTTATCTTTGTGTGCCTCGTAGACAAAAACTGTTATCTCAATTTGTATTTCTCGATTAGCAAGGTTAAAAAACTTTCATAAAGTGTAACCTTGTATATTTCTATGAATTGCCATCTCATAAGTGTGGTCCATTTTTCCATCACTCATTTAGTCTTTTTCTTACTTATTCCTAGTAGCTTGTTACATAATTATGACCCTTTGTTACACATGTGAGAAATATTAATATTATTCCTCATGTCATCATCTATCAATTTTATTTTTAGCTTCAAGTAGAGCAATTTTTTTATAAACGTTTTATATAGTCACATCTGTCAGTTTTTTCCTTATCTCTTTGTGGTCCCCAAGTTACGGGCCAACGACGAGTAGTAACTCAGTGCAGCCGCCCCTTACCCAGCGAGACCAGGTTCCTGTAGTTCTCCAGCATCACGTCCCTGTACAGGTCCTTCTGGGCAGGCTCCAGCTGCTGCCACTCCTCCTGCGTGAAGTCCACAGTCACGTCCCTGAACGTCACTGACTCCTGTAAGAGGAAACCCACATCTGCTCACCGCAGGGCCCTCCTTACAGAGGCCTGGAGAAACGGCCAGAAACACGGAAAGGATTTAGGGAAGGCAGACGGGACGTATCCAAAGTGATTTCAACAAGGCGCAGGGATCTGAAGGGACCAGGTTTCTCGGTGTCTGGTTGTGTCGGGGTGGTGCTCTGACAGAGAAATAAAGTCACAGGTCCGAGAACCGGATGGAAAGAAAGCAAAGGCAAAATGGTCATAACCGGCGAATTAATTCACGCATTAGGAGCACAGCAAAGGCAGAACCTACGTGGAATCCAGGACATCTAATTTTCCACAGCCCCTACTAAGCACCACGCACTGAGCTGGGTGCTGGGATACAGACACAGAAGCTTCAAGAACTAGCTCCTCATGGGAGAGGCAGACAAAAACACGTATGTAATTTGGGAAATGCAATCGTGAAGGTAGGAACAAAGTTTTCGAGGCACCTGAGTAATGCCAGCTTCAGGGGGTGTCTGGGAAGATTCTGGAAAAGTGACAGTGAGGACAGGCTGTGGGGAGAATTAGCGGTTGGGCCCCCTGGGGGAGATTCTGGGTAGACGCGGCAGCCTGGATCAAGACCCGAGGCTGAAAGGCAGAGCGGACTGCTGGGGGATAGAGCGGAGGTCGCGTGGCAGGAGCGCTGCCTTCCAGGAGAGGCTGTGACCTGTGCGCTGATGAACATGCAGCGCGGGGGAGAGGCGACGGCGAGGCCGCGTGCTATGCAGCTGCCACGTGCCAGGCACTACTCTAAGTGGTTGCTATGGGCTGAATTCTGCCCCCCATACACAAAAAAATAATTCATATGTTGAAGTCCCAACCTCCAGGATGTCAAGAACGTGCCCTTGTTTGGAAACAGGGTCACTGCAGATGTGATTAGTTAAGTTGAGGTCATCCTGGAGCAGGGGTCCCCGGGGCCCCCTAATTCAATATGACTGGTGTCCTTCCTTACACAAAGGGGAAATCTGGACAGAGACACACAGGGAGAGGCCACGTGAAGACTGGAGTTATGCTGCCACGGACCAAGGAACTGCCAGCAGGTAGCACAGGCCTGGGACGGAGCCTTCCCTGGCACCCTCGGAGGGAGCCTGGCTCTGCAGACACCTTGACTGGGGACTTGCAGCCTCCCGAACTGTGAGGGCATGACTTTCCATTGTTTAAGCCACCCAGACTGTGGTACTTACGTACAGCAGCCCTGGGAAACCAACACTGCTTCACATATACTGATTCATTTATTAATGCAAAACAGACCTACCAGGCAGGTGGGAACATTATTACAATAATAATAGGCCCGTTTATAAGCTACTGTCTTTCATCCCCAAAGCCTCCCTTCTGTGCTCTGTCCTGTGGTCCCAGGGCTTCGACTCTGCAATCTGGTTATTTCTGCCTTAGCAGCCGGTTTTTCCTTAGGCTCTGCCAATGGGGGCACTGCAAGGAGGTTGGAAGGTGGAAAAAAGGAAACCAAGGCACAGAGAAGGTAGGTCCCTGGACTAGGACACACAGCTAATGAGTGGGACAACCAAGCTTTGAACCCAAAGGGCTGGCTCTAGAGCTACATCCTAACCCCTGCAGGCTACTGCCTCTCATGAGCCAGCCAGAGAGGTGGGTGTTGAAAACTTGTGGCGTCGAGACATGAAGTCCAGTTCTGGCCTCTGAACCCCCGCCGTGTCCCTACCCCTGCTTCGCTCCTCCTGTCCTCTGCTCCAGCCCCGCTGGCCTTCCCTCTGCTCCTTGAACATATGGTCTGCCTTTGCACTTGGCTGTTCCCTCTGCCCAGAATGTTCTTCCTTCAGGTCTTGGCTAAGCTGGCTCCTTTCTTAGTCATCTTCGGAAGGTGTGAGCAGGAGAGTGACAGGGTCTAATTTATAATTTTAAAAGTGCACTCTGTATTTGCACACCCATGTTCAATGCAGTATTATTTACAATAAACAAAAGGTGGAAGCGACCCCAGTGTCCATCGACTGATGAACAGAAAAACAAAACATGGTATATTCATACAACAGAATATTATTCAGACTGAAAAAGGAAGGAAGGCTGTGTGTGGTGGCTCACGCCTGTAATCCTAGCACTCTGGGAGGCCGAAGTGGGAGGATTGCTTGAGCTCAAGAGTCCGAAACCAGCCTGAGCAAGAGTGAGACCCCATCTCTACTAAAAATAGAAAAACCAACAGGGCACAGTGGTGCACGCCTGTAGTCCCAGCTACTTGGGAGGCTGAGGCAGGATCACTTGAGCCCAGGAGTTCGAGGTTGCTGTGAGCTATGATGACACCACTGTACTCTAGCTGAGGTGACAGAACGAGACTCTGTCTCCAAAAAAATAAAGTAAAATATGAAATGAAATAAATTTAAAAAATAAAAAAAGTGAAGAATGAAAAGGAAGGAAATTCTCACATATGCTATAACATGCATGAACTTTGAGGACATTATGCTCACCGAAATAAGCAAGTCACAAAAAGACAAATCCTGTATGAGTCCATGTGGAGTAGTCAAGTACATAGAGACAGGAAGTAGAATGGTGGTTGCCAGGGGCTGGGGAGGCAGAAATGGGGAGGAGTTGTTTAAGGGGTGCAGAGTTTTTAAGTTTTACAAGGTGAGAAAGTTCTGGAGATGGATGGTAGGGAAGGTTGCATAACAATGTGAATGTCCTTAATGCTACTTGTCAAAAGACAAAATGCCAACAAATTTAGTTTAAAGATCTAATTGGCTTTCATTTGCAATTCTAGAATCAGGCAACACTTCATTCTATAAAACACAGCACGTGTTCTGATGAGCCGAGCAGAGGAGTTTGGCTTTCTTGGCAGGAAAAGGGCTGAAGAAAACAGAAACAGAGAACAAACAGCAGACTGGTCGCTTCCAAGTTACCTTCCTATAGGGTTAGAGCAGAGGGCCCGTCCTTATTGCACTAACTCTGGTTGACTGGACCTTACTGGTTTTTGGAAAACTGGCTAAAACGTTGATGATGTGGCACTTAGCAGGAGAGACTCCATTCTGGTCTGGTCTGCTGGGGCCTAGGGCAGGGGGTTAGTCCAAAACCACCACCTCCATACACTCTAACACACTGCACGCTCAAAAATGGTTGAGATGAAAAATTTTATGGTATGTATAGTTTATCACAATTTAAAAACAAACAAACAAACAACATTCCTGATGGGAGCATGGACTGGCTCTAACCTACAGCGTGTCATTCAGCAAAATCTAAACTAAAATTCAAACATCTTTTGAACAATTTATATACTAATTCAGACATGTTAACATACATATGGAAACACATGTATGAGGATATTTATTATGGCATGAGATGAAGAAGCAAAAAGACTGAACACATCCCACATGTCCGTCGTTGGGGGACAGATAAATTAGGTCGGTACGTCCACCATGATGGAATGCACGCCACCGTAACAAAAGACGGGGCAGCTTATTAGCTGCTGCTGTGGAATGATCTCTCGAATACACTGTTACATAAAAAAAAAAAAAAAAAAGAATCAATCCCCAGAAAAATGTGTCTAGTTTGCTAAAATTTCCATAAAGGAAAATAATTAAGGATATTTATACGTATGGGCCTCTATAGGCACAGACACTTTTTGGAAACATACGCAAGAAACTGGAACAAAGTACATTTCTGTCATTTAAGCCACCTGGTTGGCGGTACTTTGTTACGGCAGCCCGAGCAGACGTGTACGTTGTCTTGCTCACTCCTGAATCCCCAGTGTTTAGAATGATGGATGCCCAGCATGTAGCCGAGGCTCAACACACAGCTTCTGGCTGAATGCAAGGACCAATGCATGGGCTGGTGTAAGGATTAACTGAGTCAATCCACATAAGACACTCAGAACAGCAGTGCATAGCATACAGCAGGCGCTCAATAACCGCCAGCTTTTATGACTGATACCTGCAGGTCCTCGGCTCTCTCCAGCGTGCTGAGCACCCCCAGCTAAGACACCAACTAAGTTCACCCTCCCTGGGGAGGGCTTCCCACTGCTGGCCAGTCCCTCCAGGGTCCCCGGGTGCCCTTCTGGGGCCTGCCTCTGACCAGCCTCCCTGCCCAACAGCCACCTATGGTGCCCCTCCCTGGCTGTGTTTCCCTGGACAACCACCTTCCCCTTTCTGAGCCTCATCTATGAAACGGGCTTCATGATAACCTGTCCCCTCCACAGCGGTCGTGGAGGTTAAATGCAATGGTGCATAGATGGTGCCAGCACCGTGCCTGGCCTGGGTGGAGAAAGTGCTCAGTAAATGCCAACAGTTGCTATTATTATTGGATTAACTTTGATGTTTAATATATATCTGATGTAAAAGTATTAATACTTATAATTATTATCTGATATTATTTGACTATTTGGCCCAATACATCCTTCATCCAGCCCAGCTAATAATTCCTTCTTTTTTTTAATATAAACCACTTGATTAAGGAATGATTGACATACAAAACTGCACGTACTTGATGTACACAACTCAGTGAGTTTGGGAATGAGTGACATTACTACCACAATCAAGACCACAAGCTTACCGATTACCTCCAAGAGTCCCCTCCCACCTCCTTCATTTATTTATTTTACAAAAATTTCACACAACAATCCTTCTGAAAGTCTTCCCTAAGTACGCCCCACCCAATTCGCTCCCTCAATGAAATACTCGCTGAGCAGGCTCCGTGCACCAGGACCAGGCTGGTACCCAGGACATGCTGAGAAACAGGACAGGGCCTCGAAGGCCAGGAGCCCAGCATCTTGGGGACAGACATGCCACAGCAAGGGACTCCTCTGAGCTCTCTGAGTGTACATGTCCAGGCCACTCGTTCTAGTGCTTCGTCGTTGTTGGTTTCCTGTCTAATGACACGAACTGTTTCACCATAAGGAAAACCTCTCAAGAGCTGAAATCAGATAGGATCTATTTAAAAAAAAAAATCAGAATGTAATTACACTAGAAGTTTTTTTAAAAAAACAAACTTACACCAAAAATCCCAACTATGTTGAAATAAAAACAAACAAATCCTTCTAAATAATGCAGGTAAAAGAATAACTCAACACAAGAATCACCGATGAATTAAAAATGAAGACGGCATGGCGACTCCCTTTGGAAAAACCTGGCGGTTCCTTAGATGGCTAAACAGAGGGAACCACGTGACCCAGCAATTCTGCTTCTAGGCAGACACCCAAGAGAACTGAGAACACATGTTCAAACAAAGACTTGCACACGAATGTTCACAGCATTACTCATAATAGCCAAAAAGTGGAAACAACCCAAACGTCCATCAGCTGATGAGTAGATAAATACAATGCGGCGTAGCCATACAATAGGATATTATTCCACCATGAAAAGAAATGAAGTTCAATTCACGGTATCACATGGATGAACCTCACGAACATTATGTAGCTGAGCGAGAGAAGCCAGTCGAGAAGGGCCACACGGTGTATGATTCCACCAATAGGAACTGTCCAGAACACTCAGATCCATGGAGGCAGATCAGTGGCTGCCAGCGGCTGGGGATGAATGACGGGGGAAAACATGAGTGATGCTAATGGGCACGTGGTTCCTTTTGCGATGATGAAGACAATCTGAAATCAACTGCAGTGATGGTTCTACAACTTTGTGAACATACCAAAGATCAATGAATTGTACACTCTGTGGTACATGAAATGTATGTCAACAAAGGTATTAAATAAATGAAGAAATGACAAACAAAAACTCCCAAATTAGTCAACTGACATATTTATACAGCAAAATAAATTCCAGGGGGATTAAAAAGTTCACTGTTAACATTCAAACGATAAATGATAACAAGGGAGAAAATACAGGTGCCACCTGACCTGTGGACAGAGAAACCCTTTCACTGTTTAAAGACGAAGGAGGGCACCACGGTGGAAGAGACCAACAGATTTGATTTAAAAAATATGAAATGCTTTTGTACTGAAAAATTAAGTAAATTAAATAAAGAAGAAAACAAAAAGTACACGTGGGAAGAACATTTGCCACAGATGTTTACACACACACATTTACTTCTGTAAAATCTTTAAGAATACTAAGATTCCTATAGATGGGAGAAGTGCAAGACGGGTCATTTACCTACCTACAGAAATGGCTAATAAACATTCTCTAAGAACTGAAGCTCACCAACATTACAAACAGCGCTACTCAGAAAGAGATCTCATGACACCATTGTCACCTATTATGCTCAAGGTTTATACCATTTGTCATTTATATCCATTTATCTATATATCCATTTATCATTTATAGCCAGTGCACCAACTAAACACCTGACAATAGCCAGTGTAAACCAGCGAAGGCCCTTTCCAACATGCTGGCAGGAATACATATTGCCGCAACTGATTTGCAAAATAATACAAAGACTTATGAAAGTCCTTAAAAATATCCAAACCAATATTCGTCTTCAAGGATTTGGTCCTAAAGGAATCATATAAAATACAGGGAAACACTTATGCCCAACCTTGTCTCCTGTGATACTGCTTATAAACATGAATACCAAAAAATGTCCCAAATCAAAGGAACCATTAAGTAAACCAGGGTATGGCCACTAGATAAAACTTTCGCATAGTCATTAAAACTGATGCTACGGCGAATTATATTGTCTTACCTAGAGTTTGCTGGATTTTGCCAGCTTTCTATTAATATAATGACCACATATATGTATATTTTGTCATGAAATATTTCTGGCTTAAAAGAAAGTTTAGAGAAAAATACAACAGATGGCCACATACGCACCACCTAGCTAACGATGTAAAACATCATGGCCAGGACTGAAGATGCCCCTGAGCCCCTACCCAAAGGGATCCTCCTCCTCTCTGGAGGTGGCCACTGTCTTCAATGCGGTGGGCCGAGTCCCGCGTTTTTGTGCTTTCACCGCATGGAGAGCTCACAAGGGACACAGTGCTATCTGCCTGTTTCTAACAGCCTCGCGTCCAGCACAGCCCTGCCGAGTCCTTTTCACGGTCACGTTTGAACCATCACTTCGCAGGTACCCACTGATGGCTCCCGAGGGCAGGTCTGGCCACCCCCGAGCTGCTCTGTCCCCCACAGCCAGCATCGGAGACGGACGAGGGGCTGTCAGCCCACCAGGCAGAGGACAGAGGGGCAGCAGGAGCAGGGGCGCTGCCCTCCTCATCAGGGTGGACCCAGCTCTCAGGACACAGGCCGGGGCCTGAAGGGGGTCGGATGGCAGAGGCTCACCCCGAGGCAAGAGCCTGGCCCCCTGGGCATGAGCCTTCAGGAAGGAGGGCGAGCGGGCGACACGACTCACCAGGGCCTCATCAGGCAGCAGCTGCGTGGCCATCCCTCCGGGAGGACGGGCCTGGGGGGCCAGCAGGGCTGTTGGGGGAGAGAAGGAGGCACAGTGAGAGACCAGGCTGGGGCCCGCCGCACAGATGCAGATGGGGCAGGCACACAGCCCCTGAGAGACAGGCAGAGAGAGACAGACACACACACACACACACACACACACACACACACACACACACACACACGTCGACGGCGAACGTTTATGGGGCTTACTGCACGCAAGGCACTTGATAAATGTCTCTGACTTGATCCTCCAACCACCCTGGAAGGAGGGCACTACTTCCGCCCACCCCGATTCACAGATGAGGAAACTGAGGCCCCAAAGAGATAAACCACTCGCCCAAGATGACAAAGGTGGGACTGGAGTTGGCGGAGTATTTCTGCCTCCACATGCCGACCACTAGGCGACACTGCCTCTCAGATGCACGCCCCACACACTCACACTCCCGCAGGCTGCTGGGGGCCACAGGATCCTCTGCGTCTCCCAGCAGCTCCACCAGGACGCTCTCCTTGGGTCTAAGTGCCGGACTGAGGCTTCCCAGATGCCCCAGCACCTTCCCCCGGCCCTTCTGGGCGCTTCCCCCAGACCTCATGCGATTACTGAGGGGTTCAAGTAACAGATACGCATAAGACCTTGGCGTTGGCCTGGTGCACAGTAAGAGCTACGCTGCCACCATTACCACTGATGTCAGCTGAGCATGTTCCAAAGAGCAGGACACCCCAGGCTACAGGCTCTCAGAGGTAGAATCGCCCAGGGGAATACATTCAGTTTTGACTCCCTTCCAGTTCTCCTGACACGCTCGGGAGAAAGTCTCAGTGGCCACTAGTGTGTAGCACCCCCTTTCCCCGACTCCACTCTGAACGGAGAAAACAGGGCTCAGGTCTCAAGTTTAGACCAACTGTAGTACCTCGTTAGAACTACCTGGCTTTACTTTCCTTTGTTTTAATGTTTCTCTTTTTACAACAATACTCAGCTTTTATCTACAGTAGTCACATGGAGTTCCCTTTTAAACTAAGCTGATTTAGATTTTTAAAAAATCAGTGAGCCAATTCAAATAAAAAGCAAAGTACAAAATAGGACAGGTGGCACAGGTTAAGGCAAATTCTTGAAGTTTGAGACATGTTGGCTCAGTCCTGGCCCCTCAGGGATCTGCCTAGATTTGCATGCCTCCCATAACAGGGAGCTCACTACCTAAACCACCAACACTTCTGACTGGAAACAAGTTTTCCTTCTGCTATAAGCTGAAACATGCCTCCCTAAGTCTCCAACACCTTGGGGTCACCCAGAAAAACCCCAGTCCTCTCCTATACAACAGCCTTTTAGCTACAGCACCAATTCTCAAAGGACCAGAATCACTAAGGATGCGTATTAAAATGTTATTACTCAGAATATAGATTCCTAGACCCAGACCCTCTGAATCAAACCACCTGGGTGGGGCCCAGAAATCAGTATTTCCAAACAAGTTTCCCAGGTGATTCTCACACATCTTAAATGTAAGAACCACTAAGACAAAGAAGGGTGTTTCTGAGGCCAAATGGCCCCAACTTCCACAAGCAAAATGCCAAATGATTTTAATTGTAGGGGGACACATAAAAGGCCAAGCTGGAGCCTTCAGAGCAGCGGTTCTCAACCAGGGGCAATTTTGCCCCCAGGAGACATTTGTGGTTGTCACAATTTGAGGGAGGTGGAGAAGCTATGGGCATTTAGTGGGCGGAGACCTGGGATGCTGCTAAATATCCTACAATGCACAGGACAGACCCCACAAAGAATGATCAGGCCCCAAATGTCTTCAGTGTCAAGGTCCAGAAACCCTGCTATAGAACTAAAGGATCACACAGTGTTAGCTTGTGACTCTAAGACATAATGTCCATAAACTAAGGTGTTGTACCTGGCCCACCATTTTACTGGTGCTCAGTAAAAACATCCTCTGGCTTAAAACTCTCCAGCAGCTTCCCCCAGCACTAGAAATCTCTCAAAGTCTTCTCCACCGCCCACACAGCCCTTTGGTCTGCCCTCAGTGGCCTCCCCACTCCCACACTTGGCCTCAGCCCCTGGCCTTTGTAGCTGCTGTTCCCTCTGCAAGGACTGCTCTTCCCGTAGCTGGCTCTGCCACATGGTCTGATCAAATGTCACCTTCTTGGAAGAGTCCCCCACTCCTAAGTCTCTGAGCTCAAGCAGCAAGCCCCTCCCCCTCTATCTCCTCATAGCACACATCACTATCTACAACTGTCTTTGAAAAAGCAGTTGTTTCCAAGTTTGTCACCTGTTTCCCCTCCACCAGAGCATAAGCCCTCAGGGAGCAGGGATTATCATTTTTGGATTGTATCTCCAGCATCCAGGACAATGTGCGGCACACAGGCGGTGCCCAGACATCAAGTTAAGTGAACAGATGAGCTAACTTTTAGCACCGACTATGATGCAACAGGACCAGCCCTCTCACACACCACAGAAGGAATGTGAGTTGCTGAGTCTTTTTCTGGAAAGTCAGCTGGCAATATACGTCTGTATGTTGCCATTACCCAGCAGCCCTGTTTCTGGGAATCTGCCCACAGCAATAAAAGCTCCATGTAAAAAGGTTACACATAGAGAAAAAGATGTTTGGCTGGGCACAGTGGCTCATGCCTGTAATCCCAGCACTTTGGGAGGCCAAGGTGGGAGGACTGCTTGAACGAGACCCTGTCTCTATAAAAAAATTTTAAAAATTAGCCGGGCGTGGTGGCGAGAGTCTGTAGTCCCAGCTACTCGGGAGGCTGAAGCAGAATCACTTGAGCCAGGGAGTTTGAGGTTTCTGTGAGTGATGACTGCACCACAGCACTCCAGCCTGAGCAAAAAAGAAAAAGGAAAAAAAAAAGAAAGGAAAGAAAAAAATACGTTTATGGCAGCACTGTTTCTAGAGGCAAATAAAACTAAAACAAAACAAAACAAAAACCCCAAAGAAACAAAAAACCCAAACCAACCAACCAACAAACAAAAACACTCTGGAAACAAAATTAATAAACGTTACTAAAGGAATGGGTCAAATAAATGGTGAGGTCTCCATACTATGAAATATCAGGTCACCTCTAGAAAGGAGAGAGTTCTGCATCTGTTGACTTATCTGTGGTATCACTGAGTGAGAAAGGCAAGTTACACGGTTTTATGAATCACTTCAGCCCTCTGTGGAAAAAAAAAAACCAACACACGTGGGTGTGTATGTGTCTTTCCAGCGTTTTCCAGCCGAGGGAAAGCTGTGGAATGAGGCCAGGCTGGTGCCTCAAGTGCACAGAGAGGGAATGAGAATGACGGTGGGAGTTATTAATTTTTCTTTCCATTCCTTTGAATTGTTTCCCTGGGTACAGCAACCTCATGTTACTGTCATTTTTGAAACATAATTTAATTTTTAAAAGCATATTCCTTCCTTCTGGGTTAGTGGTCTCACTCCTGTGCTTAATTTCTTTTAAAATCATAAGGAAAACAGATGAATCTAATACAGCCTGGATTATATCTGTCTTTATATCAATGAAATCACACAGTATACTTTTAGAGTTTTTTTTTTTTGAGACAGGGTCTCCCTCTGTCGCCCAGGCTGGAGTGCAGTGGCATCATCATAGCTCACTACAGCCTCCAACTCCTGGGCTCAAACAATCCTCCCACCTCAGCCTCCCCAAAAGTGCTAGGATTACAGGTGTGGGCCACCTTCCCTGGCCAGGTGGGTTTTTCCGTAGTGGAGCAAGGGCCCCGTGAAGGCAAAGTGCCCCTGAAAATCATAAAGCAGCCTTGGAAATGACTTGCCCAGGAGCACAGCTGGTGACCGTTGAACCCGGTCCAGCCTTAGATCTGCGTGGCTGCAAAACCAGTGGCTTCCTCATTCCTCTTCTTCCCCTGGGCTTTCTGGCATTTCCTTCCTTTCTTCCATTTCCACTCTTTCTAAGGGGGAGAGTCCCTTGGGGAAAATCCTACAACCTTGTCTCAGCTGAACAGAAAGGGAAAACAGGATCTCCCATTTGTCTGGTGGTTAATTGTGGGGCTCAAATCCAGATGCCTGGATGTAGCCTTGGGTGATTCCCTTAAGGTCTCTGAGCCTCAATTTCCCCATGTGGAAGATGAGGGTGACAACGGTCCCTACCTCACCGTGTTGGGAGGCCTATCAATGAGGCAGTTCTGGCAAAGGGCCCTGAACAAATCAATCCCTGCTTGGTCAGAATGGAGCAGGGGATGGAGACCCCTAAAGGGTCCGATTCCCCTTTAAGAAGGCCCTGTGGGACGCAGAAGCAGCAACAGCTCCCCTTGACCCCACGTCCTGTCACTCACACACCGCCTGCGCTCCCAGGACGCCACCCCTCCGGAGCCTTCTGTGGCCATACAGCGCTGGGGGGCAGGAAGAAGCTGAGGGGTTGGGCGGTGTGGGCCGGGGCGGGCAGACTGGAGAGGAGCGGGGCAAGGCGGCGCGGCTCCGCGAGGCCCGCTCGTCCGGCCGCACGTGGTCTGCGGAAGGGTGCGCTCGGTCACACCCGCACACACGCAAACACCAGGCAACACTCGGAGACACGGGCTGACACACGCAGAGGCAGAGAAAGACCCAGAGGGCAGGAGACAGAACTGGGGAGCCAGACTCCCGCACTCACGCCGAGGGCGCCCGCGCACAGACGCCCGGGGACGGAGACCGAGGCAGACGTGCACGACGGCAAAGGGGCCACAGCGGTCACGCAGAGACGGCCCCACAGAGACAGGCAGAGACCCAGAGGGACCAGGACTCCCTGAAGGGGTGTGTGTGAAGGACGAGCTCACACAGACACAGGCGAAGACGAGGAGACGCAGACACACCACACGCAGACCTCCCCGAACGG
>RJWJ010024300.1:0-25026 GCA_004363605.1 Indri indri | reverse complement strand
CAAGGTCATGATTTTAAAGTTAGACTAACCAATGTAATTATATCTTTTCCTCCAGCCACCTTGCTCCAAGCACAGATACAGGTGCTGAGAGTTGGATTTAATCAAGGATGCAGTTTGTCGACATGAATATGATGAGAGAGAAATGGAAAAGGAATCAAAGGTATATGCAGGGGTTATGATAATTCAATATGGAGTTTAGTAGAGGTGAAGAGGCAAACAAGATAGAAAGAAGATGAAGGGCAGGGGAAACATGGTAAGACCAATGGACTGATGGTCTGGTGGGACAAAAAGGTTGGTCTGGGGCTTCTAGGAGTGAAGTAGAAGAGCAGAGGTGTTGGTCAGAGAGAGGGAGACATGAGATTGAGACTCTGGAGGTGTTATTGGTGACAACAAGGTTGTGAACATAACTAGGGGAGTGAGTGGCTGAGAACAGGTGTAGGACAAGATAACAAGAAGAGCTCAAAGAAGTGAGGAGGCAGGATCCATCTGGGGTAAAGTGATCACAAGTAGTAAGGAAGAAAAACAGAAGGTCAGCAGCTGACATCCACTATGTGAGATACCATCCTCACATTTCATGTCTGTGACCTTTAGGATCCCGAGTTTATGAATTCAGGGCAGAAATAGCTGTTTTACCCAGTCTACAGTAAACCCTGTACACATATGAGGGCTTGGGGTGGGTGTCTTATAAATCCTTGCAAATGATGACATCATCGTCTCCATTTCAGAGGTTCTTTGGTGGATAATGATGTAAATAAGGTACTGGGTCGCTGTCTTTTGTTTCAGGGGACATTTATCAAGTTCTACTACGTGTCCACTCCGTTCTGTACCCAAAGTGGCTCAAGCCTACCCATGCAGACCCACTGTGCATACACAAAAGGCACATGCTGTGCCCCATCTTACATACTCAGACTCACCCCGAGGTTCCTTCACTCTTTAGACCCTCACTCCCTTGACTATCCTTGAAATTCGAATTGCCATTTCAGGCTTCCCCTTCTATGTCTCCCCCTTGTATTTCTTCAGCATACTTCTGCCAGTTGTCTTTTTGAATGTGCACCACAACCACTCCCTATCTTGGATCATCCTTAGCTTCACATAATACATTCTCAGTTCTTCAGGAGGACTGATCCACTCAGCACCTGGGCCAACGCTAGGGTAAGCATGCACCGTGTTCCAGATACTTGTCTGTTCTTTGCATTCTTACCAAACAAGGGAGAAGGCTCAAGAACAAATGAGAAAAGCAAAGGGGTATATAGAGTTTCATTGAACCTTTTCTCCTGGGGATGAAGATGAAGATAATACAAAACTCTCGCACCCCAAGATTACATTCAGGCTCCATGTCTCTGGCCTCAGATATGGTCCATTGCTTTTCCTCAAACAGTATCATGCATCTAGCACATGCCTAGCACCATGCTTGGGAGGAGTGGGGTACAAAATGAACAGGATGCATTAACTTTTCACTTATCCTTTAGACTCAGACTACAAACGAATTTTAGCTCAAGGTTCCTGTGCTTTGGAATCAAAGGCTTTGTCTAATAAAACAAAGAGTAATTTCTTGCTCCAAACTCTGACTTGACCGAAGTTCCAAAAAACTCAACCTTTATTGCCAATTAACTTAAAATCTTGCTACGATTTTATAATTAGCCAAGGAATTTAAGAGCCTAAAAGTCTGAGCAATTATTTCAATACTGAATTTATCATTTATGATGGTTGTTGCAAGTATATTTCAAATTATTTTTCCCAAGGAACCCGGATTTGACCAATTCATACACTTTTTAAATCTTTCATTGATTTTTAAATTTTTACATGTTTTTATCTTATTTTCACAGCTGGAAAAGGAACTATTTCTCATATTTTCCTCATTTTAGGTGCAACTCCAAGCATGGTGCTGGATACACAGTGAGCCCTTCACACGTGTGTGGGGTTTTTGTTTTTGCTTTTGCAGTATCATGCTCTTCAAAAAAAGGCATAAAGAACTTTTCAAAAGCTTGATGCAGTTTCCGTGTTATTGCCTCCATATAAAACTCAGTCTCTAGTAACCGCACTATGGTTACGTAAGAAAATATCCTTATTCTTAGGCCACATAAATTGAAGCATTTAGGAGTAAAAAGGCACAGTGTCTCCAATTTACTCTCAATGGTTCTGAAAACAAATGTATTTATCTTTAGAGAAAGAGGGACAGACAGCAAAACAGAAATGCCAAAGCAACATAGCAAGTGAGGGTTAGCCAAAAGTCATAGGGACAGAAAGTAGAATGGTGGTTGCCAGGGACTGAGGTGTGGGGAAAATGGGTAGTTATTGTGTAATGGGTGCAGAATTTCAGTTTTACAAAGTGAAAAGCGTCATGAATGGTGGTGATGGTTCAACATTACGAATGTTACTGAACTATAGACTTAAAAATGGTTAAGATGGCAAATTGTATGTATATTTGACCAGTTTTTAAAATTGGGGGAAAACAGCAAATGAAGGCAATTGTCAACAGTTGGTGGATCTGGTGAAGCAGGGTGCCTGAAAGTTCCCACATGACTGTGGTAAATTTGCTGGAACTTTGAAATTACATAAAAACAAGTTACACCACAATGTCTAGAAAGAGTAGAAAGGTCTATCCCACTGTGCGCAGTGGAAGGAAAATAATCTTTGAGTAGAGAGTTGCAGATGATGGATGAGGTGATGAGCTGTATCAGTTTCAGCTGTTTCAGGAGGAAACAGCCCCGATGGTAAACGAATTCTCACTTTTGCTAGGCTGGGGTTGGCTCTCCGACAACTTGTCTGTCAGGCTTTAAGGAGCTCTGGGAAAATCCCAGCATCCCAGCGCACATGTTGGAGCCCTGGCTAAGACTGCTTCTGGAAGCCCTGCCCTGAGACAGGTCCACCCTTGAGACACTGTCCAATGGAAAAGGAAGTCAGTGGAACAATGAGTTATAATTACAAGGGAGACGAGATGGCTGAGAGGCTGGGAAACAGCTGACATCTCTCTGCTTCTGAGAGCAATTCAAGGTTAGCTCCAGAATGCTACGTTGGTTGGCTCCCAAAACCTCAAACACTGCCTTCTCTCCCCACCCCAAATCATCACCAAATGCTGAAATACATCAATGCATGCACTCCAGCTCCTATACATTGATGGGAATTTACAGTTCAGAGACCAGCATGTGGGCACATTTGGCAAAGTATTCCAGCTCCCTCCTGATGCAACCCGGACCCTCCTAAGTCCTTCTGCAGCGTCCTGTGAAGCCCAGGGTGGCTTACAGTGCTCAGGTTTGCTGTAAACTGGCAAAGAATTAAGTCAAGAAGCTTCAAGGTAATGAACAGATGCTCAGAGAAAGCACGGCAATGCCGAGGCCTGACCACAATTGAAGCTGTCTGAGTCAAAAGTCAAGAAGTCATTCACATGCCAAGGGTCATTTCCTCCACCTCACCCCCACCCTGCTACGCTGGAAGTCCATTCTCCCCAGCCCGCGGTGAGTCAGGCGTGAGTACTTTGATTACGGCTCAGCTGATGTCATTCAAGAAAGCAGGGGGGTCACCCACTGCATCAGAGGAAGAGACATTTGACTGAGACAGATCCACCCTCCCGCCCTCTGGGGAGCCTGACATTTCCAGGACACAGAAAACAAACTTCCTCTTAAGAGGGAATATGCTTTCAGTGTGGGAAAAAAAAAGAGAGAACCAGAGAGGGTCAATACGTGCTCACCCTTGGCTGACAGCCCACAATCAGGGAAATCTCTGTCCTTTCAGAAAAGGTAAAAGCATGAAATGTCCTCTGGTTCACAGGCAAATCCAACTCACAGCACGTACGCAGAGAAAAACTCAGCCCTGACCCAGCAGGGCTTCCCGTGTCAAGTGACTCCTAAGTCCCTTTCAATCCAGCTCATACATTAAACAAGCATCTGTTGGAAGGCCACCTTGTGTTTGGTGCCAGAGCTGTTCTTTGTGGTGGGAAGATGT
Organism: Indri indri; assembly: GCA_004363605.1. Classification (NCBI taxonomy): domain Eukaryota; kingdom Metazoa; phylum Chordata; class Mammalia; order Primates; family Indriidae; genus Indri; species Indri indri. Next base: position 21,084 of record RJWJ010024300.1, on the reverse strand, counting down.
GATTCAGATCCAACAGGGCCAGTAACATAGCCTAGATTGTTACAGCTAACCTCGAGTTCTCACTGTGTTCTGGTATTCACCTTACTTGGATTATCTTATTTGAACTTCAACAATTTTGCCAGGTAGGTGCTGTTATTGTCTCCATTTTATAAACAAGGAAACAGACCGAAAAACTAAATGATCCAAGATCACCCAGAATAGGGGGGAGGGCCTGATTTGAACCCAAACTGTCTAAACTGGTGCCACCCAATGGAACTTCCTGCAACGACTGCAACATTCTCTAACTGCACTGCACATTAGGGTGGCCACTAGCCATATGTGGTCACTGAACACTTGAGATGTGATTGGTGCACTGAAAAGCCAGATCTTAAAACTTTAATTTTACTTAAATTTAAATCACTTGTTGCTAGCAGCTACTCTATATGACAATGCAAATCTAGACAGACATAGAACCAATGTACTTAATCATGTGCCAAACGGCAAACGACAGTATGGAGGATCACACCCTCACCATCTTTTAGTTAATGGGAAATCAAATTGCAATTAACATCGACATCATGCTTACAGGGGAAGAGGGTTGTTATGAGGCTATAAGGAGTGTGTATGAGAAGGGCACAACCTCGAGTTGCCAGAAAGGTAAACGCATGCCCACTGAGGCTCTCCTCCAGGCACTGATGACGTGTGGCTCACCTCCCTAGCTGTCTCCACCTGCCACCCTCCAACCCCAACATGCTCCCTACAACTGACACCTGGTCCTGAAGCAGGATCAGCAGACAGAGAGCATGCCCTGCCCCCACCCCAGGATGCTCTTCTGATGGGCACTGTGCTCAACACCAGGGAGGATACAAGAGGAAGGCTTGTCCCCCGCCACCTGCCCTGTAGGAAGGAGCTCACACCCCAGAAGGCCAAGACTTACAAGCCTGAGCCCACCAAGGCACAACATGAGACAGTGAGAGTCACTGCATGATGGGTGTGGGTGGAAGGGACAATAAATTTTGCCTACATGAACAGGTAGGGACAGTGTCATAGAAGAGGGATTTGAACCTGGCTGCAAAGAACAGGTGAATTTAGAAGGGCTGAGAGGTGGGGAGGAAAGCAAGAGCACAGAGGCCGAGGGAGTGAGCACAGATATAGTAAAGTCAACCTACAGGGAGCAGCAACGTGGCTCAAGTCTGTGCGATGGGTCAGGCGTCTGGCGAACACACCTCACCTCGAGGACAGGAGCTCTGCTAATAACATCCTTATTCTCAAAGTGCCAGAAGAGAACCCAAGAGTTTATTTAAACTGGCAGGAATTTGATCAACTACAGACATTTCAGAGACCACTCCCAGAGGTTCCATGGGATGAGGGTACAGACCCGGGCGTCAGTTTTGTCTGGTGTAACCATGAATGGGGTGATTCTGATGCTTCTGAAGCTCTCACAGGTGTCTGAGAACCACAGATTTCAGCCACTCCCTGTTGCAAGCAAGGACTTACTCAACTGTCAGAGGTGAAGGAGAATTCACCCCATTTTTCAGAGCTGTCCAGAAAGAATTACCTGGACTCTCTTGGGAAGGCTGTTCTGACAGGTGTTAAGCTTACCCAAGAGACCAATCTCTGGAAGGAGTATCTGCCAAAAACCAGCAGCAACTTCAAGTGGCCACATTGGGATTAAAGATTTCTCTCCAATCCCTTCACTTGGAAGCTGAGGCTTGGAGAGGAGAAGTGATGTGTCCCAGTTCACCCAGCTACGGGGCCATAAATAACACATGGAAAGATGAGCCAGGATTGCCACGGTCGGGGGTCCTTTCATTCAGTCCCTCTGCCTCTCACGAGCCCCACCCCTGCAGATTCCAGCATGCCATCCAAAACAAAAGGCAAAACCTTCCTTTTGGACCCTTTGGTGCTACTTTCATTAAGCCATTTTACTTGACAGGAGTTCTTTATTAAAAAGCAGCCACTTATCTACAGAGGGCTGTGTCCTTTATTGTCCTATCTCAATATTTTCCAAAGGCTCAAGGAGATCCAGAGAAGGATAAACCTCTGCCAACAAGATAAATGTTAGCATTTATTAAGGGAAAAAAATAAGTCCCTCAATGTTCACTTCCCCTCTGGGAAGAGGGTGGTGGTGAGTCTTGTTTTTATTCTGAATTTCCTTCTGGTGAACATAGGTTCTTTCTGGGTTTTGGTCTCTGAGCCAAGTCAACTCTTTTTAAAGAGCACCTGCTCCTGGTGGCACCTTTCAGCCACCCAGCTCTGGCATTCTGATGTGTCATACTCGGACAAGATGCAAAGGCATCGCTCCCCTTTGTTGTTGAGCATTGCCTTGTGTCAGATGCGGGGCACCTCTCGGAGGCCAAGCACACCTTGCAAGGACAGAGGAGGCAGGACCCAAACAAGTGCACACATGATAACGAGCCTTTCCCTTCCCCTGGGAGGTGTCCCTGATCCCTACACGTGTAGCCCGATGCAATCACGTCATAGGACGCATGGAAAGGACCACGGGGGGTGGAATTTTAGAGAGCATTCATCCAGCCCCGTCATTGTGCAAGTGAGGAGAATTGAGGTTCACAGATTTAGCGAGATCCATTCAAGATCACACCCCTATTTAGTGATAGATAAAAAGTCAACCTCATGTTTCCTGAGGTTCTACGCAGAGCTATTTGTTCCCTGATACCACTTGGGGACATTGCATTAGGTTTGGGTCCCACCTTTGCAATTGATTTCCTCTGTTCCTGACGCTCTCCTTGCTGCACCTCCTTCGTCTAGAAAATCAGAATTGAAACGTCGATTCAGCACACCCCACAGAGATACTTGGGAAAAAATCAAATGACACCATGAAAGTGTTCTGAAAAGTAGAAAGCACTATTTTTTTTTATCATGACACTTTTTCCATCTCGGATTTATCTAACAACCTCTTTCAAAAGGTAGTGATTTTTTATCTAGTTTTAAGAAAAGCTCCCAAGAAGAAACACAAGCAGGAAGATGCGCGCAAAGTTCATCTCACAGATGAGTTTTTGTTTGTTTTTTTTTTTTATCATCTGATGGAAATGCCCAGGTTGTGAATATTTTTGACAACAAGTTGGTTCACACAACAGAGGATATTGCCGGGGAACGTGGGAGGAATTATCCCATGTGGATCATTAGTCACAACCGGCCTTTCCTATAATAAAATTAAATTTAAAAAAATCACCCCACCTTCGAGAGGTTTGGAAAACTTGTTCCTCACTTTTGAGCTGCTTTTAAGGTTGTGACAGAACTTAACAGAAACAAAGGAAAGTGCACTACCAGTCACAATCCCGATCCCAGAAATTAAGGGCCTGGGCATCTCTGATGACGTTTTGTTTTTTCCTTTCTTTTCAGTGTATAAAAAATAAAGTCAAAAGTAAAAATTCCTACGAGTCATTCTGATGGGCGTGTGGAGTCAGGGACAGTGCTAGAAGATCTAGTACAGACTGTTCCAGATGACATGCTAGATACACAGACCTGGCAGTCCTGAGCCCTGCGTCCCTGTCCCCCCTCCTCCCCAGACCAACATCAGCCTCACAATAGTAGTTGATGTTTTTCAATAAATAAATATTTCTCTAGGCATTTAGTAGAGCCAGGATATGTGATCCATTTACTTGGAACCAGAGTTTTATATAGTGTTTCATTATTTTTCCCTTGTAAGATACCCGCCCCGCAAAGAAGAGTACTCATTAATTTCAACCATGGCCCTTAGGTATGTTGGAATCTTCTACTCACATTGGCTGTCACATAATCTAAGCTCAAATACCTGTCTTTTTCTAAGAGCAAATATTTGTAAGTACCAAAACTGAATTTGTTCCTCTGTGAGGCATACTCCAATACCACTCTGGAACTCCGAGCTTGGGTGAAGCCGTCACATAAAGAGGTTGAAACTTGGGGCTCCCTGATGCAGTTCCTCCAAATGTGGTGCCATATTTAGTACCTGCAAATTGGGGTTTGTCTTACGTGGGTATGTATCTAGCTGCTGGGCTACTGCCTTATAAACACATGACAAGTACCTTGAAGGTAGAATTCAGATCAATTCATTCCTAAAGCATCTGAGAAGCCTGGCATGCTGCCTTTTTGCAGAGCGTGCAGGTGCAGTAAACAACGCTGCTAACATATGCTGAAAGCTTACCCTGCACGGGGCACTGTGATAAGGGCTTTCCATGTTAGTCCATCTAATCCTCCCTACAAGTCAGTGATAGTCACCATTGGTATTTCCACTTTATAGATGCGAAACTGAGGCCCAAGTGGTTAAGTCAATGGCTCAAAATCATAGCTAATAAGTGGTAGATGTGAGATAAACACCTTAGCAGCCAGTCTCCCAAGCTTATGGAAAGCAAAGTTTATCTCAAAACTGCTACACTATCCTGCCCACTATTCAATAGAAGACATCCCACCCCTTGGGCGAGACATCATACTACCTTCCGAAAGTCAGCTTTTCTGGGATGGCCTTGCAAAGTTGGTTTCTGTATAGACGTGGATAAGTCAGGTTATGCTGCACTAACAAAAATACCTCCAAAATCTCAGTGGCTTAACATGAAGGTTTACTTCTTGTTCCCTTCTGCCGGGATGCCATTGGCCAGGCCTGGTCGCCCATTCCTGACCTTACCGCTAGGGAATGTCGGGGAGTACATGGAACTTTGGGTGAGCAGTGACTATAACAGCCACCAGGAATGTCCTTCTCAAGTCTCCAGGGACTTGGTGGAAAGAGTATCGTTCTGAAGGATGAGGTTCCAGCCCCCGGTCTTCCACGGACCTGCACATGACTTGGGCAAATGACTCCATTTCTGAGCTGCAGTTTCCCTCATTTCTCAAATGTGATTCCACTACTGACCTTCAAGGTCACTCCAGCCTATGTTTGAATCTACAGATGAATGTCCCTTACAAAACACATGTACCAAGGCTATGTTGGCACCCTCCAGAGGATGTAAAAACATCTCTCCGTGTAAGGAAAGGCTGTTCTGTGGCACAAGTCAAGCTCACCGTTTTGTTTGGATGGCGGGTTTGGGAGGCTGTTTGCCAATCTAACGGAATGGGGTCACGGTTCATGGCAACTCCCGGGTCTTTGGAGATGTTGGGAGCTTTTTTGTTGGTTTTTACACCTAATAAAAAGCAATTTCCTCTTTTCAAAAGGCACATTTTTTTTTCTGTTTTGAAAAATTAGTGGTTTGGGAGTTTTGTTTGGTTTTGCTTTTAAAATTAAAAGGACATCATCTTTTAAGGCTGAAGATATGGGTAACAGGAAGGACGGGTGGTTTAGCCCAGGTCCCCCAACAAGACAAGAGCAAAACAAGGAAGAAAACCCACTGCCCTGGATGGCCCTCTTTCCCCCTAGGCAGGAAGTCATTCTGGGATGAAAACTCTTGCCAAATGGTCCAAGATGAATGAGTGTTAACAGGCCTCAAACATGGCTTTTATATTCCTTTGAACACAAAAAGGAAAGCGGACATGGCAGAGTAGATTTTCACCCCAACTTAGCTCTAAAAAAGATGCCAGTTGAGACAACCCTGAACCAAGCCAGGATACAGCACCTCTCTGGCACTTTGTGGAAGAACAATTTTACCTTTTCTGGAAATGGTAGCAGGGCAAAGGGGCAAAGCCGGCCTTGGCTACCTCTAGAGTGGAGCACAGACAGCACACACACCACAGAGTGTCCATGCGTGTTCTCACCACTATTCTATCATGCTAGCCCTGAAAGAAATATCTGCACACCAGTGAGACCAGCCTGCAAAGGGAAAAGGGAAATCTGCCCCAGCCCTTGGCCTGGCAACATGAATAACCCCCAGGTGTGTCTAAAAACCACACTGCTTAACCTACTTCCTTCTGTCACCCCAAGGAAGCACTTGCCATCCAGCAGAGAGCAATTCCCAGAGCTTTGTGGTACAGCCAAGCTGACCCAGTCATACACTAGGGGCTCTGGCAACATCCCAAAATGTCACAACTTTTGGGATATTGCTTTCCCTAAATGTGCCCCTCAGGTTGCAGTAAGGAAAAGAACACCTCACACCTTACACCATTCTTGATGACTTGATTTGAAAGTACTTCCTCAAACACCCAGTATCCCATTCAAGGGTCAAGGATTATCATTCCCATTCTAAGATGGGGAAACTACAGCTCATAAAGTTTTGAGTGGTTTGCCTAACATCACAGGTACAGAGTGTTGCAGCCAGAACTTGAACTTGGATGTTCCCAGTTCCATATCCACATTCGTCCATCGTTCGCTTGGCGTTCACAAAGGTTCTTGGTTGGGTGTCACCAACGTGATTTCCCTCTGCAGAGAGCATTAGGACCCCAAGACCTAAGTTGGCCCATTAAGTTCCATAAACAGAGGCCAGTATTTCTCATGTCAGGGAGAGGACTGCCAGGAAATGATTAGGAAAGTAAAGGAAACTGAAGTCAGAACAATCCTGACCCTAGGTCACATCTAGCCCTCAGACAGGAGGACGGTCTGACTGCTCAGTGACTCAACCCGAGTGGGAGGCCCCTGCTAATACCCAGCCCTGAACAATCCTGGCTTGTTCAGGTTACTGGGGACCATTTTGGCTGGGAGAAACCGAGGCTCCCAGCTATTGGTCAGATGCCTCAAGTCTCTTGTGGTCAACAGCCCGTTTTTCCAAGTCTCCATGCAACCAAGACCCCAGGGAGCACTAGCTCACAGGATGGCACCAGAGACACCTGCCTAAGAAGCCCCCACGGACTGTGGAGCCTAGGGGTCTTGGAGACATCCCAGGAGCTCCTTTCCCTCTCCCCCAAAGGCCCACTGACCTCAATAGGAAACAGAGCTAGGACAGAGAACAGACACCCACTTCAACTGCTTTTGCACAGAAGAAAAGATACACTTGAAAGAAAACAGGCAGTTCCACTGGCTGAATATCACCTGGACTGATAATCAGGAAAACAGTCACAAAGCAAGCTAGAACAGAAGGACGCAAAGAACCTTCTCTTTGCCTGAAGCTTCAGTGCTCAAGGACACACACAGCACCATCTCATCTGATCCCTCGACCCCCTGGGGAGTGCAGAAGTAATTATCCCCAAGGAAATAAGTTCCAGAAAGGTAGATTTTCCCCTGGTTCCACAGCTGCCTGGTAGCAGAGCTGGAGCTGGAACTTGGTCTCTGGACTCCCCCCACTTATTCGGTGTTCACTCATCCATTCGGCAAGAAGCTTCTGGAATAGATCTTCATCGGTACAAACACCCCACTCCCCCGCTGGGCTCGGCTTCCCAGCAGACCTGGAGTTACCTGCTTTCTGCTTTGCAATTAGTTGTGGATTGAGAATGTTTAATTACAAGATTGCTCTGTGATATTTTTTTCTTTCCAGCTCTGTTCCCCTCCCCCATTCAACCTTCTTCTGAAAAGGCCTTGAAATTCAGAAAATTTTTTACCAAGACAAAAACAGGAGCTCGTGAAAAAAGGATAAACCTAATACAGAACCATGATGATTTTTCTTCCTTGTGGTATGATTTAGAATAGATCATGTAGCCTCTCCACAGTCTACTTTGTTATAAATTGAGGCAAACGTAGCACTAAGAACTAAATATCGATGAGAACTATCCAGTCTTTTCCAATAAACCTGCACTAGCTATTAAAATGCTTACATATGTCCCTCACAGTTAGGTTTATTAAAAGCCTAATGAAAAACCACCTCTCTGATGACCCTTTCCCAAACTTCCTCCTAGAGCCACCCACACTTACTGTGATCCAACAACCCAAGGGTTAGCACCTGGGCCAGCCCTTAGACACCTGCTCCAACACAAGGCCACATCCTTTCTGACTGGCTGAAGTCTGGACATAGGGAAGGGCTACAGAAAGTCAGGAAATAAAGTCTAAGGGGAAGATGCATGCAGCTCTGAGCCAAATCACAGCTCCTCAAAGCTCAGCAAGGTCACTGCTAAATTGTTGAACTGCAACAAAATTCTGGGTCATAAAGTAATTTCCACTAAACCACAAGAGCTCTTCTTGAAACATCACTTACCCCATTCAGAAACATGCATCTTCTATTTCCTGTTTGGTTTTGCGCTTCTCTGCCTTTCAGGGCCCTCTCGGCCTGCTGCCCGCCTGGCTATTGGCAGGCTCATCCCCACACAGCCCACCCTGGCTGAGGTCCTCCTCAGATCTGCAGTGTCCTCCCTTTTCTTCTCTGCCCTCCCACATCCTTCAAGTTGAAGTTCATGTCCATCTTCTCCAAGCAGCTTTGCCTGACCACCCTAGCGCCTAGTATTTCTGAGCTCCTCCAGCACCTACTGTGTGAGTGATACCACCTTACACTGCCTTGTATTGCTTCTCTTTCACTTCATGCAAGCTCATCACTTTTCAGTTATCCCAAAGGGTCAAGAGCCAGTGTTTAGCTTTCTCCCAGACCCCCAGGAACACTGGCATAAAGCAGTCTAGAAACGTCATGGGAGCTGCTTGTCCACTGGAATGGTGCTCATGTCTGGCTTTGTCTGTCAGCAAAGGTCCCTGTCTGAAATACTTCCACAGGCCCACGTGGGATCCGTTTTAGAAAACACAGTGGGCACGTTCCACATCCAAGAGCATACTCATGCATGTAGCTAATGTCATTGCAACCCCACGAACTACTAGAATATCTTAAAACTTTCAAAACCGGACACTGATGAACATTACAGAAACCAGCTATGTTGACGTCCTTTGCCTGAAGTAAAATAAATAAGTGCGTAAATTCATTGACCATGAGAAACCAAGACCTGCCTTTTCTGTTCCTGACAGGAGAATTAGTGCCTCGTTCCTACATTCCCATCAAGAAAGGGGGAAAAGTTATTGGGAGCTGACTTTTTTTTAAATTTGTAGATTCTCAAAAGAAAAAAATCTCCTCTGCAGACAAAGTGAGACCACAGACTATGTCCATGTGTCTTATCTTTGGCAAAGGCTTGTGTTTGCTCTCCACAAGCCTGGCTGCATCTGAGATGCTGAAAAGGATGATCACCCAGATTAACTGTGATGGTCTCAAAATGTCAAACAGTTAAGGGTCAACCTTTAAGAGAGAAGAATATAAAATGAAAGGTGGGGGGAGGGGAGAAAGAATTGGCAGTAAATGCTGTCACATTCAAGTATCCTTCCAGAAATAGAGAAGGCTACCAGGAGATGGGCCCTCCCACCTTGGTGAGCTGCAACAGAAGCACCCAAGGAGCTTGTTAAAAGGCAGACACCCAGGCCCTGGCCCAGGGGTTCCAACTCAACAGGTCTCAAACTGTCAAGGCCTCTAGACCACCATTCTGAGAAATCCTACACTAGAAAAAGGAAAAATAAAAAGACAGGGAGGCTTAGTGTTCCAGAGAGTAGGATAAATTAGGATAACCCCAAATAGAGAATTTAGGAATCCAAGTTACCTGCGCAGAGGTGTTAAGATAATTCACACATCCCCATACATACAGGGCTGGTTTGCAGCTTGCATGTACTTGCATGGCCATGACAATGGTTTATATCTAGTATTTGTTCCGATTGGCCGGAGCCTGAGCTATGCCAGTTGTTAAACATCACGCATGTCTCCATTGCAAGGATACGGTAAAGGCTCAACACCAGCCATAGGGGGCATCTAAAAATATTTAGGGACCCATAATTGTAACACTGACAGGTATACGAATATGCAGCTGTTAGGAAGCTACCTAAATGTTTGAAGGTTTTGTTTCTTGTTATTCTTGCTTTAACTGAAATATCTGGTAATTTATGGCAAGTGGAAGAGAGCCGCACCTGTGAAGATGTTTCTGTCTACAAAGCGGGATGGCCTGTTGGCGGCTTCCCTCTGTTCTCTGGGTTCTGCTGAAGCCAGCCACAGGGCTGAGGCTGCCTCACTCACTCAGGAATCAGAAATTGTGCCCTACCCACCACCTGGACCCTCCTCAGGGTGATGTGGCTGTCCAAGAGCCCATCCTCCTCCTCATGCTCTTGACCGGTTTCCTCTCACCCTGCTCTTCTGCCCCTACTTTGATCGGCCCACCCCCTCCAACAGTCACCACGGGTCTGTTTATCTAAACATTATTGGGCTTTGGAGAAATTACACTACAGAAGCCAAACAGATAAACAAGCTCTGATCTTAAACCTCAACTAGATCAAGCTTATTAGTCCCACGGGGATGTTTATCTTGGAGAAGTGCAACTTCAGATCTGGAATCGTTATGTGGGGAGGCTGCCAGATCGGTCCATGGTAAGATCTGTAGGAGAAGAGGGCAAACGGGGACAGTGCTAATCCCAGGGCTGAGGCTCAAGAGGCCCCATAAAGAGCATCTCTTACCGGCCTGGGTTCTGGGCCAACCGAGAGACAAGACCAAAACCTCTTTAAAGGGAGACTAAATTATCACCTTTATTACTGATGTGATAGCAGAGAATGTGGCTTATACATGGAACGAATGGACTTCTTAGTCTTGGATCCCAGAATTTTCCAGATTTGACCAGAAGTTGTAAAAAGACACTCTCCCCATTTTAGCACTGAAAGCCCCACATCCCAAGAAACCCCTCAGTCCTGGGCAAAGCTGGATGATGAGCCACACCCGGCTGGACCAGGGCAGACGGCCCCCGACAGCATGGCAGAGAAGAGCAGATTGCACTTCTTGTGGGCAGCTCCCTCTCAAGAGGGAGGAGCTAGGGAGGCCCCAGCCATCATGCCCAATTTCTCCTTCCAAACTCACCAAATTAAGTCACTAGAGGACAAGACTGTTAAGCTGATGGATTCCCTATTAGCAAAAGGAAACATCTAAACTGGGGAAAAAACATTCCTTTCCAACACCGGATATGACCAACGTAACCAAGTCAAATGCACCCTTGATGATCCAACAGGAATTAGTTGAAAATCTGAAGTACAGACCAATTTGAAAAGATACATAATTTCATGAGTTTCATGTACTAACTCAAACTATGCTTTAGAAGTATTATTTAACAGTAGTTGTATTATTTAGTATACATGATATAATAATGGCCCGTGGTTGGAACAGGCCATGTGATCAGTTCCTGTTATTGACTTGTGAGTACTATTTATATGTGTAATTCTCTGTCCAAGGATTTGATTTCCAATGTGTGGCCACTCAGAGCCCTTTTTCCACCCTGGTTACCACAAACGTTCCAGATGGTGATTACTCTAAGTGAAGGCAACAATGACATGAGGACAGTGTCTCCAATCAACCTGCAATGGATGTGTGGCGTGAGAGAGAAATAAACATCTGTACTTTTACACAACCCAAACTTGGAGGTAATTATTACATCACAACCAAGTCTGTCCTGACTGATACCATGTGTCATAACAACTACTGAAAACAAGAATAGAAAAAAGATTGGAAGGAAATGTTAATAGTGGTAGCCTCTCTGATGCAGGGTTTTAAGATCTTTGATTTTTGATCCTTTATACTTTTTTGTACTTCTAAGTTTGTTTTATTGAGGGTGTTCTAAGTTTCTCATTGAGAAAAAATTAAAAAACAGATGCCTTTAGGCCACCTGCTTTGAAAAAATAGAGAAATGTTTTTGAAGTATTATATCAGTTGCTTATGTGCAAACTATGTATCATGACACTAGTTTAATCTCAGTTTTAAAACATTTTGATTTAAATTAGGTTAAAATTCTGCTGTGTCACACATGAGGAAATACTTTCCAGAAACCTTCCCAAGATGTCTATAAAACTTTTTGGTTGCTAAGGAGTGCTAAAGCTATTTAACTTGATTAGGTACAAGGTCTAAAGTATCTCCATCAATTCCCAGCCTGAAGAATTCAGAAATGTTCTTTTTAAAAGTCACCATGAAATATACCTTTCAAAAGAATAAGATGAAGTATGTTTCTCATAATTAGAGACATTCTATCCACTGTTCTCTTATTCTTCCTCTTCTGTGATACATATAAGGAGAGAAAGAGGAAACCGCAGAAACTACCAGTACTGGTCCATTACTCTAGGAGCAGACTGTTCAAAACGTGACCAGAGTCAATACAAAGATTGAATTCAATGCGAAGTCCTCAGCCAGAATTAAGACAGATACCTTCACAAGGACCCATAGAATACCTCTGGCAACCCACCTCTGAGTGTAACTGAACATTGTACATATTTCTAACTCAAGAAGAGCATTGGGCTTCTGATGTTCCTTGGAAACTCTTTGATAATTCTCAATCAGTTCTGTGTCAGATTCTCTGCCGCTGCTCTTTCAAACCCACTTCATCTACTCAATCCTTGGATTCTACCATTCCTTCCTAAAAGCTGAAGGCAGCTTGTGCTTCTAAAAGAAGACAATCGGGCAGAGTTGCAAAGTAGAGATTGTGTAGATTAAAAAAAAACATATAAAAGCTTTGGTGAGGAAGTGCCAACTCACGTTCAATAAACACCGGTGATGATGAGTTAGGAGCACAGGCTTTAGGATTCAGAGACGTGAATTCAAGTTCTGGCTCTACAGCTGTCTAGATACAGAACTTTAAGCAAGTTAGTCCACCACACTGAGCCTTTTTCTCATCTGTAGAAACAACCAGCCAGGTATGGCGGTGCGCACCTGTGGTCCCAGCTGCTCAGGAGGCTGAGGCAAGAAGATCGCTTGAGGCAGGAGTTCAAGGCTACAGTGAACTATGGTCCTGCCACTGCACTCCAGCCTGGGCAACAGAGCAAGACCCTGTCTCTAAATAAAAAAATACCCAGTACCTACCATATTGACAGATTATGAAGATTAAATGCAATTAGCACTTACAAAATGCTTAACACAGTGCCTGGAACATAGTAAGTGTTTAACATAAGTTGGCTGCTGTTACATATCTGTTTAAAAGCTGTTGTGTGACATGATGCTTAAATATGTTCATTAAAACATCTGAAAGTATAGCTATATGATATGTTGAACACATTAGATTTTTAAAAAGGAAAAAGTAAGTTTTCCACTTCTCCAATATTTCTATGCCTATGTTCTTCTGACTTCCATAGTTATGTCTAAGGCACCACCACCTCTGGGTAGTAAAATCCAAAACTGCAGTTGTTCTGTTTCCTTCCTTCCTTGTTTTTTTTTTGTTTGTTTGTTTTTTGGTTTTGGTGGTGGTTGTTTGCATGGTGAAAACACCACACTTCTTTAAAGATTAAACATGAAATCCAGAAATAACCAAGTGAAAAGCAAACTCCCAGAGTACTTGAGTGAGCCTGAGAGTAGTTTTTCCGCTTGGATGTCTTAAGCTTTCTTTTTTCATATTATTTATCCAGATTCTCCATGAAGAATGGATTTGCTAAGAAAACTAACTCTGCAGACTAGCCTCCTTTAAATATCAAAATTTTGCCAGAATACTTTGGAAATTAACTAGCTTTGACTGACAATACAAATTGTATTCATACCATTTATTTCAATGCTTTTTTTTATTGGGCACTCAAGGTTATCTAAGTAGATGAATAGACAACCTAACCCCATGGAAGATTTATGAATTTTTGGCCTTCCTGACATAGTAATATCTTAATAGCTTCCTTTAGCTAGTTTATACAGAGTAATTTCAGACAAATTATTTAAGGAGTCCACTGTTACCTGGCAGATTAAAGGGTAAGTGTCCACAGGATGGGGTGAGGGAGGGAGAGAAACAGTCTAGGAACATGGAACACCTGCCAAGTAATGGAGTTGCCAATGTATGATGATCCTGCTTGAGCAGGAAGTCTTGCTGATGAAAGGCCCCGGACAGGAGTGGAGGGGCAAAGTGCTGCTGGAGACCAGCTTTCCTACTTCATAGTTAGATGCACCAATATCACATGGCCATAATCACTCAAGAAGATTCTCCCTGCAGCCAGCCTCCTCTTCCTCTCTGCTTAGAAGTTAATAGAACGTCAAAGCTACAAGATGCCTCAGATAACCACCAAGGATGCCATTATCACTAGCAGTCATCATAATAGTATTTTAATTCAGACAGCATAATAATCTAACAGGTGACACAGGTTTGACTCGCCGGGTGAGTTCTGGAAATGATGTCCCTGACAGCCAGTCACAGCCTCTGCAGTGTTACTGCACCACTGCGTGGCTGTGACCCAATATGGCCAGGAGCAAAGAACCTTTTTGCTTTATGTAGCATGTATGACCACATCACAGGTGTATGATTTCTAGGAGGCATTATTAAATATTGAAAGGATCTCATATATCCGTAAGCATCTTAAAGCCCAGGCTAAATGCCATTTACTAGTCTAAGTCTGTCATTTTACAGATGAAGCAAATGTACCCAAGGTCACATAGCTAGTAATAAAGCCAGGTTCCTAGGGCTCCTCATCGGGTGCTCTTTGAGCCATATCGCATCCATGCAGGAAAGAATGCACAATCAGATTGACACAGCAGCCGATTTCAAACGGACATGCTTAGGTCTTCCAGCATTTGGTCAATCCTTGCATCATTTGTTAGATAGCAAAACAACCCTAAAGAAACATCTCCAGGAAAGGCCTGGAGTTATGCCAGAAAATTCTAGAGAAACAGACCTAAAAGTGTACCTCACCTTCCATTGACCTAACCCCTATTAGGGGCAGCCACCCTGGAACACTGCTTTGCTGAGCCTAACAGCATCCTGGCTCGAGTGCCTACAAATGTTCTAGCATCTCCCCATCGCCTCTAATTCTCAGTGACCTTGGCCCGGTTGTAACAATTCTCAAAGGACCAATACCCCAACACCCAACCAAGGCTACAGGAAGCAGTTGGCCCTCTCCAAAAGGCTTTCTAACAGTTCTTTAACCCTTCCATATCAGTCTAGGGCACTCTGGGCTCACCCAAAGTGAGATGTAGGAAGTATTCCCCTCCCCACCCCTATTTCAGATCATTACTTTCATCCTTTATGTAAACTTTCAAAGCCCAGCACCCAGTCGACTCCTCAGCAGAAAGGTCACTTTAAAAAGATAATGCAAATGTATATGCAAAGGGGTTCTTTTGTTTGTGGAGGAAAGGACATGCTTTCTGTATTTGTAGGGACTTCTGGGGGTTTTTCTCTGATGGGTAGGGAGAGAGGGAAGAAATAGGGGAAAGGCCACAAAGGAGCCCAGAAACATAAACACAGACAGTTTGTGCCTTGAAATAAACAGGAATCAACTAGTATAACACTTGTAAACAGTGAACCAGGCAGGAGTCAGTCTGTGTCCATGACGATGATGGAATGAGGTGTCAATTTTGGCCTTGCTTTGCATATTGAGAAGTAATGCTTAAACTTGCCACTTACCTTAAAGAAGTTTCACCAGACCTGCTCCGAGCTCACCACAGAAAGCGAGACACCCATGCTGTCCGAATCACCCATGTGGGAGAAACGAGATATTTTGTTCCTTTCTTGACCCGAGAGCCAACCAGCCACCAAACATTGCAATTCCTCATTATAAAATTACAGATGTGAAGGATGAGCAGGAAGGGCAAAAAGGAACCAGGAGACAGGACCATGTGCCATAAAGGGATTTCATCTGCTGCTCAGTGTGCCCTACAATGCGGGGAAAAAGACTGAAAATAAATATATCAAAATATTAGTACCATCGTCCCTTGGTGTGTGCAGGGGATTGGTTTTTAGGATCTCCAACAGATACCAAAAATCCGCTGATGCTCAAGTCCCCAACATAAAATGGTATAATGTTGACATATAACCTATACACATCTTCCCGTGTACTTTACGTCATCTCTGGATAACTTATAATACCTAATATAAATGCTAACTAGTTGTTACACTGTTAGTCATACTGTATGGTTTATATTTCTATTATTTTATACAAATAGTTATACTTTATTTTTATTCTTGCATTGTTATTTGTTTTGGTTGAGCTCGCAGATGTGAAACCCACAGATACGGAGGGCTGACTAGAGTTGTTACCATTAAGTAGGATTATGAGCAATCATTTTTCTACTTTACATTTTTCTTTACTTCCCAAATGCTTTATAATGCATATGTGTATTTTATACCTTGATTTTTAAGTATTTTTAACAAGTTGGTCTAAGTTTCATTGCACTCAAGGCAATTGGTTAACTATTTGGACTCAGAAGAGAACTTTAGAGTCACTTAGCCCAACTTGCCACAGACAGCAGCATCCCTGATAGGCCAGACCCCCAGGACCCTGACGGGAGAGACCCCGAGTTCCCTGACATACAGAAGACGAGCCCCACCTGCTCTCCCCATGACTGCCTCGGATGTTTGAAAATAGCTTTCATTTGGGTTCTAAGACTTGTCTCCAAGTTAAACATCCTTAGTTTTTTCAGCAATTTATTAAATGGCTTCTTACAACTCTAGTTACACTGAGATTTACGAACGTCCTTCGTAACACGTGGCACCCACAAGTGGGCAAAGTATCCAAGTTGCAGTCAGACCAGGACAGAGTATATTGCCCGCGACTTAACGTTGATCAAGTACATCTATTCTTTCCTTTTTTCCCTCCCCTCCCTCCCTCTCCCTCCTCTCCACACCTTCCGTCATTATCACCTCTCTTCCTCCATGTCTCTCCCCACATAGAAAATGCTAGAAAATGCTGCCTTTGATGGAAGCAGATTTCCTCACAGAAGTATCTTATATTCCTATGAGAATTTCAAACAATGTTTAAAAATAAAAAGAGGAATGTATCAAGAAGGCACTGAGCCCACCACACTGTGAAGCCAGCATGACAGAAGGCTTCATGCGCCCATCCCAAACACACCCTGGGACCGACCCTCTTCCCGTATGCAGATGCCCTCCTTCCCTCCTCATGTACTGCAGCTGCTCAAGCCTCTCCTCACTGCAGAGATCAGGCTCACTTCCGTTTCTCACTCACACACACACCCTTATCCTCTTCTCAACAAACACATCTAGCCAGGAAGGCAGTTCTTGGTGTCTGGCTCTATTTTCCAAGGTGACAGCTTTTATTTGATCCACCCCCAATTCCTACCAATATGTCTGTAGTTTTCTATACTCTAATCCAAGAGTATTTGCATTTCAACAGAGTAATACCTTTATCCACAAGTCGCACAGATCTAGACAAACTGTCGAGGTGAAAAACTCCAAGAAAGGAGTGTTATCTTCATGTTGTCAATGAAAGAAGTCAGACGATGAGAATTTTAGGGATGTTGCCAGAGGTTAATCCACTCTTGAGTGGCAGACCTGAGGTCCCAATGGCTGTCAACTCTCCATGGCATTGTCCTGCCCCTCTGGGTCAGTCACTGAGGCCCCCAGTTCCTTCATCCTCTCCCATCCCCCACGAGTAGCACCCCCTTTCTCCAAAGGCAGTAGCCAGGCAGCTTCATTACCTTCCCCCTCCTTCCAAACCCAAGCCTGCTCTCAAATCTTTTCATATTCATGTTAAATACTAGCAGATGTTATCTGTCCAGTGGGTTATATATAAAAGACGTTGAAGTGATAAACAATGCAACTCTACAGTCTATTTTGAATGTCAGTCTGGAGCAAGGGAGAATTCCTCTGAATCACACCGTGTTTTTCTCCTTTCCTGCCCAATTACCTAGCCCTTAAAAATTCAGCACAAAGCTGTAAATTTTAGGAGAATGGTCTCTCTTCTTCACTCCCTGTGGCCCCAGCACCTAACGCATTGGCAAGCACATAGTAGGACCTCAGTAAATGGTGAATTAATGCATACCAATAGCCAGCCACCTTTTGAAATGTTCTACAGGCCTGGTATGAAATTCCAAAGGCTCCCTGAACCTCCTGGGAAGGTGAGAGCTGAGGTAGGGAAAAGCCCCTGTAAATCTATGCCCCAAACTTCCAACATTGACAAAAGGTTAGAAAATCCTCATCAAATTTTGGGATTCATTCAGTCAACAAACATGGATTGAAAGCCTAGTTTGAGGCAGGCACTGAGAGACAGACCGAGTACTAGGATAAGATATCACCCCTACTCACAAGAAGCTCCCAATCTACTCTGCAATACAGACATTAGCGGATAATCGTATGTGTCAGAACTACGTGGAACTCCCCCTGCCCCATTCCATGGAAGGGGCATTTCAAAACTATGAGAAATCTGATTAAACCTGCTACCAGCTGGCCAGTTTCAGGGCACTTGTACCCACTGCTTAACACTAACGGTAGGTGTTATTGTTTTGCAACAGGCTGGGTCAATCATGCCAGGTGAAGGATTAGACTTTCCTCAAATAAGACTCAGTTGTGTTGCCTGCCATGGTAAAGTGAGCTTGGTTTTAGTTTAAAGTGGTGGAGAGATTACACTGAAATTAGAGGACCCACCTCCATCCTTATTTTGAGAATTCTTGAGGTCTGTTTCTCTTCCAGCAAAAGAATATTTCTGCAAAGCTTTTCAATCAAACCCTTAAAACCAGTTAGCTTCATGGCTCTCTCCCAACCTGTGTCTCAGTGCACGACCCTCTTCCCACCACCCACCCCCAACTCCAAAACCCACCCTCACCTTCAAAAGGAGTTCCTTCCGACAACTTGTCTTGTCTAAAGCTCACTCTTCCCCACCATCACTTCCCTTTACCGCCCCATGCAATGGGGAATGTGCACTTTCCTTTGCCCCAAGTACTGGAGCTGGAGTATCCTCCCAGCCCTCCACTGTTAGTGTGAAAGTCCCTCCCACCTGGCCCCCACGCTATCTGGCTCAACCCCTCTGACCCTTATTCACACCTTGACCCCTATGCTCATCAGACTTTGTCAGTCGCAGTGTGGACAGTTGATCTTGGGACGAGACCAGTGTGCTGGGAGGGCTGTCCCCAGGGCAACAGCAGCACTTAAGGTGGGGAAGCAGCTTGTGAGCCAGTTACCCAAAGTCATTTTGATTTTCAAAAGCCCTTGCCTGTTCTCTGAATGTTTCTTTACATAACATCCTATATTTCCTCATACTTCATATTCTGAATTTTTATTACACGCCCCCCCCCATCGTCTCTTTCTTCCCTTATCTGTCAGAGTCTCCATCTTTCACATCATGCCTCAAATTTGGGGGATTCTTGGCTTTTCCTACCTGTAAGCGGACACTAAACATTTATTAGAGGCTCTTCATGCACGGGCAGAGTTCATTCCTCGTGAGCTTCTCCAGAGTTTGAGGGAGAATCCAACCCTCTGTCAGGTCTCGTGTCTGAGGCAGGCCAACTTCCCCAGAACACGGTCACCTCTCACCTCAGCTGGTGCCTGTGTGGAGCGGGCCCCACAGCAGACAGGGCCAAGGGAACCTCACTGTGCAGCGTGCAAAGTGTCACTGACTCCCCCTGCTTCCAGCGCATCACCTGAGCACCAGAATTCAGAATTCCAGGCATCTCGGGTGCAGTGGCAGGCCGATAGGCAGTTGCCCAGTTGCCCAAGACGGGAGATAACACGTGGGTGTCTAATGCTTCCTTACACAGACTCTCCACCAGCCTTTCTGCTTCTGCCCCGTCCCTGGGCCTCCGCCTTCAGAGCCCCGGCGCCCGATTCCTAAGCCTTTCAGGGTTTGTACAAGAACGGGCTTGTTCTTTATTGATTTTACCAACACCACCCCTACACACAGTTGTGTTAGCTTTCTCAAGAGGAGGAAGAGGACATGAGGGAAGGAGAGAGAAGAGAAAGGAAAGAGGCAAAAGGGAAAGAGGCAGGGAGGATTAATTGAACATCTACTGTGCACCAGACTGTGTGGGCCCTTCACATAAGGAAGCATTGTAATCCCAACAGCCACCTCCGAGGTGGGTACAGTATCATTACTCACATTGCACAGCTGAGGCCATGCTGCTCAGAGGTGCTTGTTAGCTTGTCTAAGGTCACAAACTGCAAATGCCTGCATCCAAACTTGGGGCTCTGCAGCTCCCAGGACCCCTTCTCCCTTCCCCCAATAGTCCCCGGGGACTACTGGCCACATCCAAACTTGGGGCTCTGCAGCTCCCAGGACCCCTTCTCCCTTCCCCCAATAGTCCCCGGGGACTACTGGCCACATCCAAACTTGGGGCTCTGCAGCTCCCAGGACCCCCTCTCCCTTCCCCCAATAGTCCCCGGGGACTACTGGTCACCTCTTAAGTCACAGGACACTGGCAACCTACACCCTCCCTTCACACAAGATCAGTCACACCTGGGTTTGGCTCTGGAGGCCCTTCCGTCCCCCCGGGTGTCCCCCAAGCTTCTCGGGCCTTCTCAGGCAGTGGGTAGAGTATTTTATATTCTCATTGGAAGGGGACCAAGGCCCTGTGTTCTCAGCTGCTTGGGCTGAGATCTGACGCTCAGATCCAGCCACTGACGTCACTCGGCGCGTCCTCCGCTTCCACCAGGCCGTTTATGCTGGCACAGCCCGACCGCGAGGCTGGCGGGAGAGGACCAGCCCAAACGGGATTAATAACAGGCAGCTGCTCTTTAAAAGCCTCCTTGACAATATAAAGAAACTAAGTCAGCTGTTCTTGGAAAGGATGTTTGAACGACTGTGTCCGGAGCCTCCTCTCTTCCTATTGCCACTCTCCCCTTCCTCCCCACAGCTCACCGGCAGGCTTGCTGGGCTCTTTTCAGCATAAATGGACGATAACCCGACAGGCCAA
This sequence comes from Indri indri, assembly GCA_004363605.1. Taxonomy (NCBI): domain Eukaryota; kingdom Metazoa; phylum Chordata; class Mammalia; order Primates; family Indriidae; genus Indri; species Indri indri. The sequence goes on along the minus strand of RJWJ010024300.1, from coordinate 721 downwards.
GGTCAGATGCTGACCAGCGTGCGTTAGGGTCCTGGGACTGAGTTGCACTTGGGGAGGACACTTAAGCAGGTGCTGTCTGGGTCCCAGCCCCGCTGCAGACTTGTGAAAATGTTTGCGTGAGGAAGAGGGAAGGAGGTGTGTGCAGGGATTAGCCCCTTTGTGGACTTGCCTAAAGGCCACACTGGATACCACAGTGGAGGCACCATCGGGAGGCAAACAGTAACCTTCAGGGGCTAGAAAAAAACTAAGGCCGTGCACCTCCTATACACTGGGCAGCGTGTTAGCTCTTTCACGATTCCCGCACTTAACCAAGCTCTGTCCATTCCGTCTTCCCCTCAAGCTATTCTGAATCCTTCCCATCAGCAAAGCAAGTTCTTGCCTCCTCTGTGGGGCCTTCCCTGGCCAACCCCTCCCACAGACACCTCTGGGACCTTTCAGCTTTTTCTATCCACCCTTAATCATATGGGTTTTTTCTGACGATAATCTCATTTACATTGGCCTATGATTCCTATAGAAGGCCCTGGAAGGAAATCTCTTTTGTTCATGGCCAAAGGAGACTCTCACCAGGAAGAGCTGGCATTCTCTCCTTCCCGACGATGGGATTTCTGTAACTCACCATGTTCCTTTCTTTGCCTACAAGAAACTCCAAGCACAAGGAAGGTTTAATTCAGGTTAGGGGTTCAGGAAAAGTCTCTCCTCTACAAGGAGGTGATTTTTAAGC
>RJWJ010024299.1:0-24968 GCA_004363605.1 Indri indri | reverse complement strand
CAGGCATGCGCCACCATGCCCAGCTAATTTTTTCTATATATATTTTTACCTGTCCGATTAATTTCTTTCTATTTTTGGTAGAGACGGGGTCTCGCTCTTGCTCAGGGTGGTCTCGAACTCCTGAGCTCAGAACGATCCGCCCGCCTCGGCCTCCCAGAGTGCTAGGATTACAGGCGTGAGCCACCGCGCCCGGCCTGCTCATTTTTAAATTTGGTTGTTTTTATTCTATTGTTGAATTTTAACTGTTCTTTGTATATTTGGAATACAAGTTCTTTATCAGATATGTGCCTTGCAATATTATGCCCCATCTGTGGCTTGTATTTTCATTGTCTGGACAATGTCTTTTGCAGAACAGAAGTTTTTTTAATTTTAATGAAATCAGACTTGCTGTTTCTCTCATACACCCTGCTTTGGGTATTGTATTAAGAAATCGTCACCACATCCAAAATTACCTCAATTTTCTCCTGTTATCACTTAGAGGTTTTGTATTTTATGTTTAGGTCTAGAATACATTTTGAGTTACTTTTTTTAGTGAAATCTTCTAAGGGGACATACACTACCTTGTTTGAGGGTAGGCAGGTGATTCTGAAACTCTCAGCTGCTTCCTATGGCAGACCCCACATCCATCAGTGAGAGCCCCACATTCAGAAATGCATAGCAGAAAATGTGTTCATTTTCTGCATATGTGTACACTCAGGAGAACATGAATATATACTTTCATGCCCACATGCAAAGTCACACACATACACATGGCCATGTCCTAATCCAAAGTTCTCCCAGCAGTCCCTGAAAGTGTTTCTCTCCATCACCCCCTTCATTAAGAGATATAATTCCTGTCCCGGGAATGACTCTGAATGCGACCCAGTGGCCTTACCTGGTAGGGGCCACAGACAATGCTCTCTCTGGTGTTCAAGGCTGACGATAAAAGATAATGAATTTGTGACTCAAAAATGAGTGGACAAGAATGTGGGCAAGGGACAGGACTTTTCACGTTGTGTGATAATATACCAAGTTGTTAATTTGAGAAAAGGATGCCTTTTCCTAATCTGCCCAAAGAGCTGTTGGCACAGATCTGTGTTCACGGACTACCTGGGCACTTCTATTCCGTGAGATCTCAGAGACAGACTTAAACTTTCTGAGCCTCAGCTTGGTCACGTGTAAAATGGGCATGAACACTGTTGCCCTTGGCCTAGGATTGTGAGCATTTAGCGAGGTGAACGTGTAACACCTTTAGCACGGAGCTTACACGGAGAACCCGCTATTATTATCATTGGTACCACACTGTAAGTCTTCCCTTCCTCTCATCCCAGAACTGAAGCATCCATCAGGGTGAAATGACTCTGTTCCGTTCCCCCTCCTCCTTCAGTCCACCTGGCCTTCCATTCCCCAGCCCCCTTTCCATGACCCCGCCCCTCCTAATAGCCCCGCCCCTGCCCCACCCCTTCCTTTCGCTCCACCCATGAGCCCTGCCCCCACACAGCCCTCCCTCAGCGAGGCAGGAGGCTCATGGTGTAGTATGGTGGGATCCTAGCTAATCCCACGTGCTTGGGGGATACGTCGATGTCCTCAGGCGACTGCGCGGACTTAAAGCGGAAGTTCTGCATGATGGTGGTGAGAAAGAGAAAGAGCTCCATTCAAGCCAGGCCTTCTCCCAAACAGGACCGTTTTCCTGAAGAGGAGAGGTGGGAGGGGAGGAGGTGAAGCCTACTCTCACTGCCTCCTCGCCCCACTACTGACATCCAGCTGCATTGTCCCGGGGAGACTCTCAGAGGAGGCTCTAAACCTCTCTGAGCCTGTTTCCTTTGTACATGACATGGGGTTATCCATGCCGGGCTGCAGCCATGGGAGGTTTAAATCGCGTTTGCTGCCAAATACCCTCTCAAATGCGGCTGTTGTGCTGACATCTCCTTTCTAGAGATCTGAAAAATTTGCATAATGACCTTGGACAAATCTCTCATTTACTATGGGCCTTGATTTTCCCCATACCTTCCCTTTTGCCTGGGTGCAGGTACTTGATGCTTTGTAGTGATGGGAGCATCAGCTGGTTGGGTCAAGGGTAGATTCTAAGAGGAATGTCCAGGCTGGAGAAAGACACCAGGCTACAGCTCAGTGAGGGGACGACGGAGGCCCCTGTTGGTGTGAGCAGTGGCCTGCATCTCTTACCAATGGAGAAGGGCACAAAAGCGTCACTCTTCTTAAACTTCCCCTTCTCATCCAGGAAGTGCTGGGGATTGAAATCTCAGGGTTTGGAGAAGAACTTGGGTCTGAGCAAGGAGTCCAGCATACGGAACACGTCGGTGCCCTGGTAGGGAGGAGGAAGTTGTATTTGTTAAGGCAGGTTGAAGGATTGGTGTGCTGAAAGTATACAGGGGACAAAGGGAGGAGTTTGGGTGTCCGAAGGGAAGAGAAATGGGAGGGATGGGAGCTGGGGTCCTCTAAGGGAGGATCTTTGGGGCAAATAAGGTTCATGTCCCTAAGACAGGAAGTTTGGGGACATGGGGTTGATTCCTCTGAGGAAAAAAATCTGGGGGAAACATAGGATTCAGGAGCCTCTGACTGGGAAGGTTGAAAGGACATGAGGGTTGTGGAAGACTTTGATGGAGGGACTGGAACAGGGGTTGGCGAACTTCTCTTGGGGATGGGGTGCTGGGACCATAAGGAGTGGGTTGGAGGTCTCTCTAGGCTGTGTGGGGGCAGTATCTTGGGGAGGAAGAAGTCCCGAAACTTGGTGTCCTTGGTGACCCTGTGGGCCAGGCCCAAGGGGCTTAGGTATCCAAATCTTTGGATCTCATGGATCACTGCTTCCGTGTAGGGCATTTTGGCCCAGTCCTCAAACCTGGGCTGCCGGTTCTTGCCAATCACCCGGTCAATCTCCTCATGGACCTTGGCTGGGGGAGGAGGACGAATGTGCTTAGGTGTCCAGGGGAATCCGAGCAGGGACGGATAGTTCAAATAGGTAAAATGTGATGGATTACATGGATCTATGTATGACATGAATGTAGAAAATTGAAAATAGACGTTGGCCAAATGCATTTTGGAGCAAGGTCCTGTTCACCTGGTCATGCCAAAATCATGGGGGACATGGAAAATAGGAATCTTAGGTGATGATCTGGAGGAGCAGGCAGTGGTCACTCAGTGGACTTAGCACTGGAGTGATTTACCAATTAGTTCAGACATTTTCAGTATTCTAGCAGCTAGCGAGACTCAGCTGATGCCTATCAGCTGACTATTGCCCTGTCTCTGGAGAGCAAGGTGTGTCTGAGGGTCCAGGGGTCTGGGAGGGGTGGGGACATCGCACCAGGCTCAGAGCAGCTTTGAGGGTCTGTGGTCCTCTTCTTCCCTTTCACTCTAGCCTTACCCTCCACGTCTGGGTGTTTCATGAGCAGCAGGAAGCCATAGTGCAGGGTCATGCTGACGGTCTTGGTGCCCGCAAAGAAGAGGTTCAGCGTGGTCAGCACCAGGTTCTTCATGCAGAATGCTGTGTTGGGGTTCTTCTTCTCCTGCACAGGGGAGAGAGCTTTAGGCTGAGCTTAGTCCCCATGCCCTGGGGACCCTTCTGGGGCTTTTCCTATGGACCTACTTCTCTTAGATCAAGACCAAGGGAGTGAAAGGGACCCTAGATCCTCCAGACTCTCTCCAGTTTTCAACCTTTGCCCTAGCTGCTGGCTCTGCCCAAAATGCTCATGTACTTTGCCTGGCTAACTGACCTTTAATTATCAGTTTAATTGTCACTTTTCTTTTTTTAACAGAGACAACATCTCACTATGTTGCCCAGGCTAGATTTAAACTCCTGGGCTCACGTGATGCCTCCTGCACCCGGCTAGGTTGTCCCTTTTTACATGGTAGGAATATTTAGAAAGAGAGAGATAGAGACAGAATGAGAAAGAAGGACAGAGATGGCAAGATAGAGTGAGTGAGAGAGTTAAAAAGAGATAGATTTTCTGACGTGCACACACAGTTTCCAGCAACAGCATCGTATTCCTTCCCTAAACCTTGAAGCTTACTAGGGAGAAATCCCTTCCCTTGATCCTTTAACCCTGAACTTCAGACTCCATAAAGCCCTCCCTCCTTTCTTCACAGATGGGAGACTGACATGTAGAAGGAGGTAGGGTTCCTCCAATGTAACACAACAAAGCCAGGTCACCTGTCTCCACAGATGTATCTGATAACCAGGGTATGAAAGGTGAGAGAGCGTGGTGGCTAAAAGCACCAGGCTTAGTGTCAGAGAGACCAGGGTCTGAGTTAAGGTCTGTGGCTTCCTCACTGTGTGACTTCAAATAAGCCACTTGCACTCTCTCAGCCTGTTACCTCATTTTAAAATTGGGACATGATAGAACCTCTTTCAAGAGCTGCTGTGAGTGCGAAACCGGTGAATGTCTTAAAGTACTTAACGCAGTGCCTGGTGCATAGTAGTGCTGTAGAAGCGCTTGCTACTGTGATTCACATGCACAAGTCCTGCCCGTGGGCAAGGGCTCAGAAGATGGAACAGCGATGGTTACTATAACTGTGGGGATTGTGAAGATTGTTATGATGGGGCTTATTTGGATGGGTCTCTGTTGTTTCCCATCTCCCCAGTCTTATTTCCCATTGCTGGGCTTTGGACCTCCCCACACTGGCTGCTGGGGTGTACCTCCTGCATGCAGATGAGAAAGGAGTCGATGAAGTCCCGTGGGGAGTTGGGATCCAGTGTGCGCTGGTTGTGCTCCACCTTCTTGGTTATGAAGTCTTCCAGTCCCTGCAGCTCCTTAAAGGCATGTTGCTGTGATCTGGGCAGGTGTTTCATCACTGAATAGAATGTCTCATAGAGCTGGGGGTTGGGGAGAGAGGAAGGGAAGGAAAGATAGCAGTCAGTGGGTAGGACGTGATGGAAATGAAACCTGTCTCAGGGCAATGAAGGCACTGGGTTAAAGGCACCTGTCCAAATTTCTAGGAACGTATGTGGGTCTGGATGGGAACATATATATGAGTTTTCACATGGGTTATGTGTCATAGCCACTGTCTCACCCAACTCTCACTGTTAGGTGAGATCATTGGGTCACATGTCTAGGTTTTATATATTCAAGTGAGGCTGGATTAGAGCACACATCTAGGTGTTCATATATTCACATGAGGTTGAGTTCGAAGGTGTATACCTCTTAAGGTGAGACTGGTATGGTGGAGAGGTCACCTGTCTAGGTGTTTAGGCATTCATGTGGGCTTGGTTAGAAACAGGTATCCAGATAATTATTGGATCTACATTGGTGGCTTTTGTACAGGAGTTCAGGTATTAAAGTGGGGTTGGTGTTCAGACGTTCAAGTGGGAGGGGATACCTGTTCAGGTGTTTAAGTATTCACGTGGGCTGCATAGGAGGCACCTCTGTAAGGTGTTTGGGTGGGCGCAGTGGGAGACACTTATTTGGGTGTTCAGGAAACAATCTGTCCAGATATTTAAGTGTTTAGGGGTGTTGGTTATGGTACCTGTCCAGGTGTTCAGGTACTTAGGTGGGTCGAGTAGAGGTCACTTGTCTAGATGTTCCAGTGGGCTGGTTTTGGACACCCGTGTAGATGTGAAATGATTTTAGTGTTCTGGATTTTGTAGCACTAGGTGTTCAGGTATTCATGACGTTGGTTAAGGTGGTCACTTTTCCATGCATTAAGATATTCAGAAGAACTGAATAGGGAGCATCTGCTGTTAGATAACAAGATAAGTTAGGATGACAACACCTGCCCAGGTGAGAGACCAAGTTTAAGGTATGTATTATGCTTGCAGATTTTGTTGTTTTGGGGGGAACATGTGTTGATATATTCAGGTGTTCTTGGAGACTGAGTAGTGGGCACCCGTGCTGGGCTGTGATGCAACTGTTCAGTTCTGAAGATTGGGGGCTGATCCTGAGGGGACCCTGTCAGGACAGTTTACCTGTCCTGTGGATGTAGCTGTGAACGCAAGGCTGCCCATCATCATACGCAGCAGTGATAGCAGCTCTTTGTTCTCACAGTCAAAGCGGTCCCCAAAGACAACGGAGCTGATGACATTGGAGACTGTTCAGCTCAGGAAGAAGGTGGGATCCATGATGGCGCCTGCGGGGTGGGGCGGGTTAAGGGAGAGATGGGAATTGGAAGGAGAGATTGAACTTGGTGAGCTGATGCCAGTCTGAGAAGGGAACTGCTGTGATGGGACAAGTTCCCAGCTCCAGAATCCAGAGCAGGAGACACAGAAGCCTTTCCCCAACCTAGTCCCCATGCCCGGCCAGATCGCGAGGTTCCTGGTGTTTTCTGTCTCCTCCCTTAGTACTCCGGGGTCCCTTCTGCTCACCGCGCGTGCCCCTGAATACCTCAACGAGGAAGCCCGCCTCCTGCTGGATGCGCTCCTGGATGCCGCGCTCGCCCATGCTGAAGTCCCGCAGCGTGGCGATGCAGAAGCTCCACAGCTGCTTGGCGCAGTCGCCATTGCTGAACGCCACACCTGGGAGGTGAGCACAGGGGTGCAGGAGGTCAGAGAGTGGCCAGGGCAGGCCCCAGACCAGTTCCAACAGTTCCAAAGGGCTTCCGAGGGCAGGGTGGCTGTGGGATTGTGCAGAGAGACAGGGAGCGAGGGAAGAAAATCAGAAGGCAGAGGCAGAGGCAAGACAGATGCACAGACAGGGACGGGGACACTCAATGGAGGAGGACAGGAAGGAGGGAGAGGGATAGAAAGAGGGTGGAGGATGGAGGGAGAGGAGGTGAGATATGTGGAGATCTGGGAGGTGGAAGCAAAAATGGTGAAGGATTCTAAAAGTGAGCTGGCGAAGACAGAAAACTAGGGAGAAACAGAGAGGGGCTGGAAAGAGGAGAGATTGTTACCAGGAGGTGGAGTCATGGGGATTTTGAAGCAGGAATCAAGTGAGATTCTAAGACAGAGGGAGGAGAAAGGGAGGGCAGGAGGAGAGAGAGAAACGTGGAGAAGCACAGAAGCTGAGAATGACAAAAAGACAAACGGAGATGGAGGATGAGGGTTTGAAAACAGAAATCCCCAAAGGCTGTACGAGATGGGGGTGTAGGGGAAGGAAGAGACATCTGTGAGAGGACAGGGAGACAGGGGCAGAGACAGGCAGGGAGAAATCGGGACATGGACACTGAGACAGGTGAATGACAGAGACAACAATGACCGTTTATGGGGAGGAAGCAGAGTAAGGGCTTTGCCAAAGGCTCTAGTGGGCAGGTGAGTGGGGAAACTGAGGCCATGCAGTCTGCATGACCAATTTCCTCCACCCAGGGTCCCCCTTACCATAGCCTTTGAAGAGCCAGTCGAAGGTGGCCTGCTCGCCTCGCCCACTGAATTCCTCAGCCTGGTCCACCAGGGCCTCCTTTACGGCATCACATCCACACAGCACCACGACCCGCCGGGGCCCCAGGTGAATGGTGAACACGGGGCCATAGTGCTCGCTGATCTGGTGGATGTGGGTGGGAGTGGTTACAGGAGCAGCCTCTGCTCTGAATGGGCCCAGCACCGAAACATCACCTACTGGGATGCATTTCTCCCAGTCAGGGCACTGGGCATGTCAAGCCCTGGTCTTTCCTGGCTGGCACTCTGAGGCTGAATCTTCAAAACTTCCCTTTCTTAAGACTCTGGTCCAACCTGGTCAAACCCTTGCTTTGAAGCTGCAGCCATACTGAGAAGCCCCCCATCCCATTCTCCCCATTCCTTGTGACACCTTCATGAGGGAGTTGTGTATCTGTTCTGTGTTCAGCTGCAGGTAGTTCCCAAGGAAGGGCTGTGGGTAGGTCCTGGAGGCAGCTTCCCCCAGATCTTCCTCTTCCACCCGCCAGACAGCAATACCATCACGGTCAGGCAGGCCAGCAAGGCAACCAGAAGCAGCCCGGAGGTAAGCGTGGCGGCAGTGAGGGTGATAATCAGATGGCAATGGCTAGGGTGCTTTGCCTTTATACTACCGGAAAGAGAAGAGTAGACTTTGGTTGATTATACAACTGTGTCATTTCACCCCATAAGCCCCATACCATGCACCCCGCCTAGCCTGGGACACAGCCAGGAGGGAGCAGACAAGGAATCTCAGAGCACATTAACAAGGAGTTGGCCTCCACACTATATCGTGGCACCTAAGGAGGGGATACTCCAAGGCTCTGGATTTAGGAAGGGGCAGTGTATAAACGCAGAAGTGAAGACTTCGAAAGATTTGCATAGGGCAGTGCCTGAGATTTGGATTTGGGGTCTCAGAGTCAGGAGGGACCCAAAGCTGTGGATTTGGGGGTTTCAAGAGAGGAAAGTCCACAGGTCTGGATTTTATTGGGGTGAGAGAGGAAGTATGGGAGTGTACTTCCAGGATGTATGTTTAAGGGTTTCAGGAGGAGAGATTCCAGGGACATGGATTTGTGTCTTGGGGCAAGGAAGGACCCAGGGCTGTGGATATGGAGTTCCTGGAAGGAGAAGTGTACAGAGAGCCCAGCAGGATCCTGGGGTCGGCACTTGACCCCAGGTGTTGACTTGCTTTGCTTTGGGCGCAGTTCTGTCTCTTGCCGTCCGGAATCCTCACTGGAACCTCAAAGGCCAGGAAAGGTGCATAGAGCGCATCTCTGGTCGCCAAAGGGGTAGAAGACCAGAATCACATTTCGGTGGAACTTTCCACAGACCTAGGTAAGAGTAACTCATCATCTCAGTTGACAGGGTGTCTGGGCAGGCCTTGCAAAATAATAACAGCCAACAATGCAGTGGAGAAATCCCACATATCCCAAGGGTTGTAATTTAGCCAGAGCCCAACTCGCTTAGGTCCACAGGGAAACCCAGTAGATGGATCATATAATTTCTATTATTATTATTATTGTTATTATTGTTTCCCATTTTATATGTGGGTGTAATGAGGACAGAAAGCAGAGAGTAAGCAGGGGGCACATGAATGAGAGGCCCGTTAGCCAAAGGCCTTGAACTCCTACCCCTTCTACTCGGCATCCTTAGTTTCCATGTTCTGCATTTGGTTTCCCCACCAGTGGAAACGGGGGAGGGGGGTTTGGGAAGAGATGGTCATATTTGAGGGTGTGTCAAGGTTTCTTTAAGGGTGATTCCTGGTTTGTCAGGGCGTACTATTAGTAGGTAGAGGGAACTATAGCATAGGAGATTTAGGTAAACTGCAGAGGTGAACCATGGGATGGGTGGGAGGAGAGAAAGGATGAGTGGCCCTACTGTCCTCAGGGAAATTCTTCCTTAACAATAAGGACAGTTACCCTTTGGTGAGCATTTGTCATCCAGGAAGATTACGACTTTGTGTGAATGATCTCAGTTCATCTTTGTAACAATGAGGTTGGTTCATCATCATCCTCGCTTGAAAGATGAGCAGACCAAGACTCTATGAAGCGACTTGTTTGAGGTGACACAGCAGTAGGTGAGGGAGCTGGGATATGAACTCTTTCCTTGTCTCCTTTCATCTATTGGCCTTGTTCATCGTGGGAGTCAGGTGGAGACCAAGCTTAGCAGCAGCTGCTGACATTGGCATCAGCAGTGGACACAGGGATGACATCGGCAGGTTCTGATGTCAGCACCAGGCAGGCCAGCGAGGTGGGGGCATCATGTTGACACTGAGATTTTCCCAGGTGTGTGCTAGGATGGGAAAAAAATTGACACTGAACTTGATACAAGGAGAATATTAGTACAGTCACCTATGGTGCAAAGAGGGCTCTGAGGGTTGGCCTAGGAGGTTGACTTCAGGAGGGTGTAAGAGTGGCACCATATGGAATGTGAGGTTGGTCCCAGCAGGCTGTGACATGAGCATTAGGTTGGTGTTGAGGTTGGTCCTACATGGGCCTGAATTTCACCTCAGCTAGACCCTGAGAGGGGCTCCAGATGGGCATTGGGCAGGCTGTGATGGCTGCACCATCCAGGGTTGCACTCAGCCTCAGGGCCTTGAACTTGGGACAAGTCCCAGGGCTGGCATCCTGCTCAGAGTGTTCAACCTGTGAGGACGGAACAAAGAGCAGAGAACAAACAGAGAGAGGAAAGTTGTTTGTTGGTTTTGGAGGGGGAAGAGGTGGGAAGAGGATTAACACCAGCTTGGCAGGTATTAGTCCCCTTAATCCTCATCACCAACGTGCATCTGGGCTGGATGCAAGCCTTGGCCCCTTCTCTTCCCCCTTGTTTCTTAAAAAGCCTGGAGGTAAAGACTTGGGGAGTTTGTTTGTTTCTCACTGGGGTTGGCACCAGGAAGTGCACTGAGTGTTGAGAAAGGCTGCCACGAGGTGACCCAGCAATGGGTGGCAGCAGTCAGACTGGGAGAACAAGGAGATTAAGAGGTCAATAATCGTATCATGTACATTGGTATCAGTTGATGGAGGTTGAATATTTTCTTTTGGAGGTGACTTTTCTCTTTGATCTTTCATGTTTCCTGTGTTCTTTCACTGATTCTTTCTCATCAGGCTACTTTGTCAGGGACTGGAGGTGCTATGACTAGTTTATGGACTTAATTTTGGGGCTCCAAGGGGATGTTCCTTGGCAGGACTGAAGAGATGTGCTCTGGTCTTTTGTTGTCTTGGTGGGGCTTTGTCCTGTTGGGTTATCTCTGGCCTGCTCCTTCTGCTTATAAGGATTAGTGAGTTTCTTTTCCTTGCTTGGCTTTCCAGGTGTGGGGTCACTTTTGTGTGTGTGACTCTGTTTGATTACTACAAAAACCTATATGCCCAAAAGCTATATAATGAGGAGGAAATGGATGAATTCCTGGAAACATACAACCTCCCAAAGTTCACCCAAGAGGTAACAGAATATCTGAATAGACCAATCTCAAGCTCAGAAATAGGATTAGCAATCAAAAACCTCCCAAAACATAAAAGTCCTGGACCAGATGGCTACACTGCAGAGTTTTACCAAACATTCAAAGAAGAACTCACACCCATACTACAGAAATTATTCCACAATATTGAGAAAGAGGGCATCCTCCCTAACTCATTCTATGAAGCCAATATCACCTTGATACCAAAACCAGGAAAGCACACCACAAAGAAAGAAAACTACAGACCAATATCCCTCATGAATATAGACGCAAAAATCCTCAACAAAATTTTAGCAAATAGAATTCAGCAGCACATCAAAAAAATAATTCACCATGACCAGGTGGGCTTCGTTCCAGGGATGCAAGGCTGGTTTAACATACGCAAATCTATAAATGCAATTCACAACATAAATAAAAGCAAGAACAAAGACCATATGATTCTTTTGATAGATGCAGAAAAAGCATTTGACAAAGTCCAACACACCTTTATGATAAAAACTCTCATCAAAATAGGCATAGATGGCTCATTCCTTAAAATTATCAAGTCCATTTACGACAAACCCACCGCTAATATCATATTGAATAGGGAAAAATTGAAACCATTCCCACTTAGAACCGGAACCAGACAAGGCTGCCCTCTATCTCCACTTTTATTCAACATAGTGCTTGAAATCCTCGCCACAGCAATTAGGCAAGAGAGAGATATTAAGGGTGTCCAAATGGGGACAGATGAGATCAAACTCTCACTCTGTGCTGATGATATGATATTATACCTAGAAAACCCCAAGGACTCATCTAAGAGACTCCTAGACCTGATAAATGAATTCAGCAAAGTCTCAGGTTACAAAATCAATACACACAAATCTGTGGCATTCATATATGCCAACAACAGTCAAGCTGAAGATCAAATCAAAAACGCAATTCTTTTTACAATAGCCTCAAAGAAAATTAAATATCTAGGAATATATTTAACAAAAGATGTAAGAGACTTATACAGGGAGACTTATGAAACACTAAAAAAAGAAATTATAGAAGACGTAAACAGATGGAAAAACCTACCTTGTTCATGGATTGGTAGAATCAATATCATTAAAATGTCCATACTACCTAAAGTGATCTACAGAATTAATGCAATTCCTATCAAAATCCCATTATCATTCTTCTCAGATCTGGAAAAAATAACTCTACGCTTTGTATGGAACCAGAAAAGACCTCGTATAGCCGAAGCAATCTTAAGTAAAAAGAATAAACTGGGAGGTATTAGTCTACCAGACTTTAAGCTGTACTACCAGGCTATAGTAACTAAAACAGCTTGGTACTGGAACAAGAACAGGGACATTGACCTCTGGAACAGGACTGAGAACCCAGAGATGAAACCATCTGCATATGGTAATCTAATGTTTGACAAAGCTGACAAAAGCATACACTGGGGAAAAGAATCTCTTTTCAATAAATTGTGCTGGGAAAACTGGATAGCCACATGCAGAAGATTGAAACTGGACCCCCACCTCACACCTCTCACAAAAATCAATTCAAGATGGATAACGGATTTAAACCTAAGGCATGAAACCTTAAGAATTCTTAATGAAGATGTTGGGAAGACCCTTTCAGACATTGGCCTAGGCAAGGAATTCTTGAAGAAGAACCCCAAAGCAATCACCGCAGCAACAAAAATAAATAAGTGGGATCTAATCAAATTGAAAAGCTTCTGCACTGCCAAGGAAACTATCACTAGAGTGAATAGACAGCCCACAGAATGGGAAAAAATATTTGCACTCTACACATCTGACAAAGGGCTGATAACCAGAATCTATCTAGAACTCAAAAAAATCAATAAGAAAAAATTAAACAACCCAATCAACAAATGGGCAAAGGAAATGAACAGACACTTTTCAAAAGAAGACAGAATAATGGCCAGAAAACATATAAAAAAATGCTCAACATCTCTAATCATTAGAGAAATGCAAATCAAAACCACAATGAGATATCATCTAACACCGATGAGATTGGTCTCTATCAAAAAATCCCAAAACAACAAATGCTGGCGAGGATGTGGAGAGTCAGGAACACTCTTACACTGCTGGTGGGACTGCAAATTAGTGCAACTTCTGTGGAAAAGAATCTGGAGATACCTCAGAGAGCTAAAAATAGAAATACCATTTGATACAGCAATAGCACTATTAGGCATCTACCCAAAAGAGCACAAAACATTCTATGATAAAGACATCTGCACCCGAATGTTTATGGCAGCACAATTCACTATCGCAAGGCCGTGGAAACAACCGAAGTGCCCGTCAATCCATGAGTGGATTAATAAAATTTGGTATATATTTCCAATGGAATATTACTCAACCATAAGAAACGACAGTGATCTAGCACCTCTTACACTTTCCTGGATTAAAATTAAGCCCATTATCCAAAGTGAAGCACCACAAGAGCAGAAGAACGGGATCCACTTGTACTCGCCATCAAACTGGTTCTAACTGATCAACACTAGGTTGATCACATGGCAGAAATACTCTCTAGGGATTAGGGGAATGGGGGGGCAAATCAACAACTAAAGGACATGGGGAGCACTAAGGGGGGTGGGGGGAAGGCCATGCCTTTAACCCACACTTGGGTGAGGCAAAGACATAAAGCGTAACTGTAGTGTTTGTACCCTCACAATACCCTGGAATAAAAAAAAAAAAAAAAAGAAAAAGAAAGAGGTCAGTGAATTTGACCTTATTATCATGGAGTGTGGCATGAGAGATCCGTTTCTGAAGTCACATGAGAGGGATACACTCCAGTGGTCAGTGACTGGGGCACGGGCTTCGAGAGTGAACCCAGGAAAATAGCTTCCCTTTGCTGGGCCTCAGTTTCTCTTTCTGGATGGATGGAACAGTGGTTCAGAGCAAGGTTAAGGCATGCATTGGAATCCTAACCTTGTGCCTTCCTGGTTGCGTGACCCTGAACAGCTGACTTAACCTCTCTGAGCCTTAACACTTGCCTCTTGGGCTGTTTAGGTGAGGAGTGTGTGGGCTAATGCATGTGAGGTACATGGCATTCAGTGCTTGATGAATATTAGCTGCTCTTATCATTAATCTGCAGGATGAAGGGGATGGGCGAGATGGTCTCTAATCCCCTCCTGGCTTTTACATTCTCTGGTCTAAAGTTCCAAAAGCTTTTCCTTTGGGGAAGTGGGGGAAGGAGAGAGGGTGTTTTGGGAACCTCCCTTCCCATCCCTTCCTCAGCACAGCCAAGCCGACCCCACTGGAGCTGTGCATAAGAAATTGACCTTAGGTATCCATTGTTAGAGAACTGGTGTTCCCTTTTGGGGCTGTCCTTTCACTTTGATTCTTCATACTTCTGGAGTTGTTTCGCTGATTCCTTCTCATCTGGAGCATGTGTTGCTTCTTACTTTTGAATTTTCTTTTGTTTAGATAATGACATGCCCAGTTTAATCTCTGAGTCCATAGGTGGTGCCTGTGGGTGAAAATCAACCGCAACCTGTATGTTGAGTCCGTAAATCCAGTAAAAAGAGCATGCAAATTGACCTCCCTGTCAGTAGGTGGCGCCTGCCAGAAGGAACAATCTGCAATGCTATTTTTGGGTCCTGTTTTCTATATTCTGTTTCCTCAGGAGAAGCATTCTAATGCCCCAGTTAGTGGGTGGCAACCTAGAACTTCCAGGTAAGTATTCTCCACCATAGCAGAGGCAGGTGGGGGAGTGGGGCTGTGCAGGGCTGGGTTAGGTGAGACTGCCCTCAAGCTCCATGAATGCTGGCAAGGGATGTGCTTCAGCAGTGGTCAAGGTTCCACTCTCCACCTCTGGGCCAAGCTGCCAGGGAGGGGCTGACGTGGCCGCACTCAACCACAAAATCTGCATGCAGAGGTGGGGCTCTCTGAGACTTGCAATCCCACGGGCTGGTACAGGCCTCACTACTTTCCACCCTTCCCTATTCCCCAATTTGTCCAGGCCTCTGCCAGCGCAGGAAGTCACACCAGCAGAGCACACTCCTCTGTCCCCTGCTTGGGTAGCGTGGTCATTGCAACAGTATTAATTTTTCTTAACCATGATCATGGGATGTCTTTCCATATAGTTGTGTCCTCCTCAATTTCCCTCATCAGCGTTTTGTAGTTTTCATTGTAAAAGGCTTTCACCTCCTTGTTTAAAACCTAGGTATGTTTTTATAGTTATTTTAAGTGGGATTGCTTTCTTGATTTCCTTTTCAGCTATTTCATTACCGGTGTATATCAATGCTACCACTGATTTTGTGTGTTGATTTTGTATCCTGCAACTTTATTGAATTTGTTTAACAGTTTTAAGTGATTTTTTTTGACGGCGTCCAGAATTTTCTATATATCGGATCTTACCATCCACAAAGAGGGACAATTGGGCTTTCTCTTTTCCAATTTGGATACCTTTTATTTTTTTCTTTTGCCTGAGTTCTCTGTCTAGTACTTCTAGTACTATGTTGAATGTGGGCATCTTGTCTTGTTCTGGGTATCAGAGGATAGGCTTTCATCTTTTCCCCATTCAGTGTGATGTTATTTTTGAGTTTGTCATATATGGCCTTTATTATGTTTTTGTATGTTTCTTCTATGCCTGACTTGTTGAGTATTTTTTTTTTTATCATGAAGGGATGTTGAATTTTATCAAATACTCTATGTTTACCATGATGATTACATGGATTTTTTCCTTCATTCTGTTGATGCAGTGTATGGCATTTATTGACTTGTTTATGTTGAACCATCCTTGCATCCTGGGATGCATCCCACTTGATCACGGTGTATTATCTTTTTGATGCGTTGTTGGATTTGGTTTGTTGGTATTTTGTTGAGGATTTTTGCATCTATGTTTATCAGTGATATTACCCTTTAGTTTTCTTTTTTGTTGTGTCCTTGTGAGGTTATTTGAATAATACTGGCATTATAGAGTGGTTTTGGAAGTTTCCTTTCTTTTCAATTTTTTTCAATAGTTTGAAAAGAATTGGTGTTAATTCTTCTTTATAAGTTTGGTAGAATTAAGTAAGAAAGATACTTGTCTCTGGGCTTTTCTTTGTTGGGAGACATTAGTGATTCAATGTTGTTACCTGTATTTGTCTCATCATGTTTTCTATGTATGTCTTTCTAATTCAATCTTGGTAGTTTTACATGTCCAGGAATTTCCTCTAGGTTTTGCAATTTGTTGCTAACAGACCCACCTTACTAGAAAAACTAAAGGAAGTTCTTCGGGCTGAAAGCAAGTGACCCTGCATGGTAATTTAAATCCATGTGAAAAAACAAAGAGCACCAGAATGGTAATGACATAATAGTAAAAGACAGTATAGATTTATATTTATTTTCCTTCTGACTTAGTTGAAAATCAACTGTATAAAATTTACATATACAGTCTATTGTTGGGCCTAAAACATATACAAAACATACTACAGATGGTCCCCAAGTTATGATGGGTTGACTTACAATCTTTTGACTTTATGTTAAAAGAAGAGCAAATTAGTCCTAACAGAAGCAGAAGTAAGAAAATAACGGAGATTGGAGTAAAAATTAATAAATAGAGAATAGAAAATGTAATAAAGAAAATCAATGCAACAAAAAGCTGGTTCTTTGAAAAGACCAACGAAATTGACAAACCTTTAGCTTTTAACTAACAAAAAATGAGAGGATTCATTACTAGACTTAGAAAGGAAAATGGAGACATTCCAACCTAGCTTAGAGAAATAAAAAGGAGTATAAAGGAATAACGTAAACTATTTTACACTGACACATTAGATACTATAGACGAAAGGAAAAACTTCCACAAAAAAATAGAAACTACTGAAACTCACTCAATGAGAAATAAACAATATGAATACACCTAGAACAAGTAAAGAAATTAAATTAATAATTAAAAAAGTGCACACAAAGAAAAGTACAGGCCCTGGTTGATTTTATCACAGATTTAAAAATGGATTAATAGCAATTATTCACAAAATATTTGATAAAATAAAAGAGAAGGGAAAATTTCCCAACTCACTTTACGAGGTCATTTTATCTTGTTACAAAAACTAGACAAAGACATCACAAAAAAGAAAAACTACAGTACAGTATCTCTTATGAATATAGATGCTAAAATACATGACAAAATACTGGCAGAATCCAGCAACATATAATTCAGAATTACACACCATGAGCAAGGGGGATTTATCCCAGGAATGTAAGGCTGGTTCAAATTCCAAAAGTCAATATAACATCATGTCAAAAGACTGAAAAACAAAAACCACATTATTATTTCAATAGACATAGAAAATTCATTTGACGAAACGTAACACTCATTCATGAAAACATTCAACAAACTAGGATCAGAAAGGTAGCTGTGTGTGTTGGCACACTACATACCTGTAGTTCCAGCTACTTGGGAGGCTGAGGTGGGAGGATCGCTTGAGCCCAGGAAGTCGAGAGCAGCTGGGCAACATAGTGAGTCCCCATCACAAAAGAAATTTTAAAAAGAAGGGTATTACCTAACCCGAAAAAGGGACTCTTTGAACATTCCATAGATGGAACCCATTGGTGAAAGAGTGGATGCTATCCACTAAGATGAGAAACAAGGTGAGGATGTCCACTCTTGGCACTTTTACTTAACATTTTTACTGGACAGTTAGGCGAGGAACAGGAATTGAAAGCATACAGATTGGGAAGGAAGAAGCAAAACTATTTTTAGTTGCAGATGACATAATTGGACTTTCTAGCCTCCAGAACTGTGAGAAATAAATCCTAAGGAAACCACAAAAAAGTATCAGAACTAATAAATAAGTTGAAAGAAAAAAGATCAATATACAAAATCAATTTTTACACTCACAATGAACAATCTGAAAATGAAATTAAGACAACAGCATCACATCAAAAAGGAATAAATTGAACTAAAGGAAGTGAAAGGACAATTAGGAAAGAAACAGGAATAACAAGAAACAAGTATAGATTGAATCTTTATTTCCTGCCAAAATCCATATGCCGTAGATGTAATCCTCAATGTGATCGTATTTGGAGGTGGGGCCTTTGGGAGGTGATTAGGCAATGAAGGTAGAGTCCTCATGAATAAGATTAGTACCCTTATAAAGAAGTGCCAGAGGCCCAGTACAGCGGTTCATGACTGTAATCCTAGCACTGTGGGAGGCCAAGGCGGGAGGATCGCTCGAGGTCTCGAGTTCGAGACCAGCCTGAGCAAGAGTGAGACCCTGTTTCTACTAAAAATAGAAATAAATTAGCTGGACAACTAAAAATGTATAGAAAGGGCATGGTGGCACATGGCTGTAGTCCCAGCTACTCGGGAGGCTGAGGCAGGAGGATCACTTAAGCCAAGGTGTTTGAGGTTGCTGTGAGCTAGGCTAACTTCACGGCACTATAGCCCTGGAAACAGAGCAAGACTCTGTCTCCTAAATAAATAAATAAATAAATAAATAAATAAATAAAAGAAGCCCCAGAGAGCTCCCTGATTCCTTCCACTATGTGAGGACATAGTGAAAAGACTATGAACCAGGAAGCAGGCCCTCACCAGACACAAAGTCTTCCAGTGACTTGATCTGGGATTTTCCAGCATGCAGAACTGTAAGAAATAAATTTATCTTTATTAATGGAAAAACAAGCACCACATGTGCTCACCATCAAATTGGCATTAACTGATCAACACATAAGTGCACATATAAGAATAACATCTATTGGATGTTGGGCAGGGGGAAGGGGGAGGGGGGAGGGCGGAGGAGGGGACGGGTATATGCATACACAAAGAGTGCAATGCGCACCATCCGAGAGATGGACATACCTGAAACTTGGACTTGGGGGGGAGGGGGGAGCAAGGGCAGCATACGTAACCTAAACATCTGTACTCCCATAATATGCTGAAATAAAAAAAAATAAAAAAATGAGCAAAAATTTAAAAAATAAGCAAAGTATCTGAACAGATATTTCTCAAAAAAAAAAAACAAAAATAAAATGGCCAATATTCAAATGAAAAGAACGCTAGATATCATTAGCTATTAGGGAAAATGCATATCAAAATCATAATGAGATGCCACTTCCCACCCACTAGGGTGAGTAGAATCAAAAGTGATACGACAATAATAACAAGCGTTGGCAAGGATAGAGAGAGAATGGGACCCTCAGAAACTGCTGGTGGAAATGTAATATGCACAGCTGCTGTGGAAAACAGTCTGGGAGTTTCTTGAATGATTAAACATAGAGTTAGCTTAGGACACAACAATTCCACTCCTAGGTATGTGTCCAAGTGAAATGAAAATATACGTTCACAAAAACTTGTACATGAATGTTTATAACAGCGTTATTGACAATAGCCAAAAGGTGAAAACAACCCAAATGTTCAGTGCTTGGGGTTGAATTGTGTCCCCTAAAAAGATTTGTGGAAGTACTAGCCTCCAGTTTCTCAGAATGTGATCTTATTTGTAAATAGGGTCATCACTGATGGAGTCAAGTTAAGATAAAGTCATGAGAGTGGGCCCTATTCCAATATGGCTGGCGTCCTTATAAGAGGAGGAGAAAGAGACACACAGGGAGAAGAGGGCCATGTAATGATTGTGGCATCTGCAAACCAAGAAATGCTAAGCAAATACCGAAAGTAGAAGAGTCAAGGAAGGTTCATCTCCTGTAATAAGTTTTATAAGGAATATGGCCCTGTCGACTTGGCCTTCTAAGAGAATTAATTTCCATTGTTTTTTTTAAGCCACCCAGTTTGTGGTACTTTGCCATGTGATATGCTTTGGATGTCTGGTCTCTTCCAAGAAATGAAAAAGCTATTGATTCTCTCAAACCTGTCTCGTACCTCCTGGTGTCACCCCAATCCATCTGGCTTCTTCCATTGCAGTCCTCCATATTGGAATTCTAGGCTTTAAAACAGATATGATTCATATGTGTATTATTTCAATATCTAGGAACTTTCTAATGGGCTCTTCTCATCAATAAGAATGAAGGCTCTTTTGTAAGTCTATAGATTTTCTGTACTTTACCTAGAGAAAGATCAGTGATACTGTACCCTGCTTCGTGTATTAGATTTGCACATAAAATCCTCTGAAAAAAAGTTTTTCACAGCAACGATGTTTGATGACCATTGTGCTGTATACTTGCTGGGTGTGTTTGCAGCTCTGAAATGGTATATTTACGGAAGGGATGCCAAGCCTTTAATGATGTGGGTTTGTATATTTGTGTCTGTTGTGGGCATGGAGATGTGCTATTTGGATCTTCATTCAAGAAGAACTTTTGGGGGGTGAAGGATCAAAAATTACCTATTGGGTACAATGTATAGTATTTGGGGGACAGGTACACCAAAAGCCCTGACTTCACCATTATACAATCCATCCATGTATCAAAAAACCACTGCATCCCCTAAATCTTTTGAAATAAAAAAATATTTTTGCAAAAGCAGAAAGAAAAAGAGAGATGGTGGTCTCTCTTTTTTTCCTACTCATGGTCTTTGCCTGTTTCCCCAGAATTCCCATTGATTTTGCGAGCTAAACAATTGCTTTGTGGTAGCCAACAGTCTTCCTACTTTACTGCAAAATTCATTTTTATGTTGCTTAAAAATAGGAATCTGTTATGGGTCCTGAGGTTCCCTGGTGATGTCATGCTGAGGGAGAGCTGACAAAGGATGAGGTGTTATGCCTGCAGTCATGCCTGAGCCCTCTTTTCTCTCACACCCTACATGCCATCAGCAAACCCTGCCATCTCAGACATCACAATAGATTCCAAATCCACCATCTTCTCCCCACTCTACTGGTTCTGCTGTGTCTGAGCCAACATCACCACTTGCAGTAGCCCCCTAATTGGTCTTTGCTTTTGTCCTCAGCACCTCCTTAGTCTATCCATCATACAGTAGCTAATGTGAGCCTTGTGAAACATGCCAGTGCAAGACACAGCCTGCTCACCAGCCCTCCAAGGACCTTGATCACTCTCAGGGTAAAGGCCAAGTCCTCACCTTGGCCCACAAGGCCCCACCCAGTCTGGCCCTCAGTAACTCCCTGGCCTCATCTTATTTTCTCCTACTCTCTGACTTCCTCCACTCCGGGTACACTGGTCTCCTTCTGGATTCCTGAACATACCGCCTCCTGCCTTATGACTCTGCCATTTTTAATCATTCAGACACGATGGTGGGGAAAGGCAATAAATCAACGAGAGGGTTGAGGCTGGGTATTTCATGGGGTTGCCCAACCAGAGGGAAATAAGTGGGCTGGCAGAAAAGACAATTAATAACAAGGAAGTAAAAAAGGCCATTTCAGGTTCTTTGCTGTGCCCCATGTTGGTGTCACACACAGTGCACAATAAACTCGCCACACTCAACAGTCTTGAATTCTTTGTTGACTTTTAAAGGCGGCTGGGGGGTGAAGATGAGAATCAAAGAGAAAGGGCGGTCGATTACATTTTAGTCAATATCAGGGCACACACAGAAAGGGACAATCATAAAGCTGTAGAATCTACAAGCATTTGATGCAGACAGAAACAGGCAGAGGTGGTCAAGTGAACATGAAACCTGCAGGCTAAGGTGGAAATCTTGGACAGGACACTGCTTTTCTGCTGGATGTAGAAGATATACAGATTCATATTTTCAGATGACCCTAGTTGACTGTGGTCCCATGACAGTAAACACAGTGCCTTCTTGTAGGGATATTGTGAGAATTGCCGTGATGAGGAGGATGTTTGCGCCTCACGCTAGCAAAGCCGTTCTTTGACGTTCCTTTCTCGCCCAGCAGGGGGCGCTCAGCGGGCCACCAGGCAAAGCTCATAGGTCGGGGGAATGTTGCCAAAGCCAGAGACCATGGGAGTGACGTCAATGTCAGCGGGCGGCACTAGTGGACGTAGAGAGAAGTTCTGAAGGATGGAGGTGAAGTAGAGGAAGAGTTCCATGCGCGCCATGGACTCGCCCAGACAGATGCGCTTTCCTGCGGCCACAGGGGAGGGCAAAAGGGCACGTCATACCTGGACAGGTAACAGGGGTGTAGGAGCACCTGGATTGACCACCCCACTGAGCCTCAGCAGCATCTCCAGGGGGGTGATTGTACCCACTTTATAAAGGGTTGTTGTAAAGGCTTAGTAGGTTCCTGTATTTAGTACTCAGCTAGGACCTGCCACTTGTAGAGACTCAACAGGTGGCGGCTGTTTCTCTGGTGGCTGGGATTCCCTCCCATTCCAAGATGGACTGGTTCTAAGGGATCCATGAGTTTTCAGCTTGTGTTCATTTCAATTCCTCAAAGGTTTATTGAATGCCTAACAGGTGTCAGACACCGGTGACAAAAAAAAAGTGAAAGCTCATACTTAAATAATGCTTACTCTTTGTAAGGCACCTGTCCAATTGTTTGGAGAGATTAATCTCCATTTCACAAATGGGGAGCTGAAGTAACTCACCCAAGGTGCTGAAGTAACTCACCCAAGGTGCCACTGTTTGTCATGGTGCAATGATGTCCACTTTCCCAGCCACTGCCCTGACTACAGGTTCTAATTGATGCACATTTGAATGCCACTGTGCCAAGATTTTATGCTGTAGGTGGGCAAACCATTGTCTGTACGGTGAATCTGTCCTGCTGCTTGTGTTTATACTGCCCGAAAAGTAGAAATGCTTCTTGCGTTTTAAAATGGTTGGGGAAAAAACAAAAGAGGAGTAACATTTTGTGATATGCGAAAGCTAAATGAAATTCTAATTTCAGTGTCCATAAATAAAGTCTTTCTGGCTCACACACATGCTTATTCATTTAAATATCGTCTGTGGCTGCTTTCATAGTAAAATGGCAAAGGTGAGTAGTTCAGATGGGGATTATCTGGCTAGAAAAACTGAAAATATTTTTTATTTGATCCTTAACAGAAAGTTTGCTGGCCGCCTGTTTAGTGCTATTTCTGGTCTAATATTTTTTTTCTAATTATCAGAGTCAATGCTTCTAATATTCCCTGATTCTATGATAAAATTTTATGATTCTATGATATAGTCTTCAATTTCCCAGTTTGAGTTGAACTTCAAATACAGACCAATTGCTGGAGGGTGGACCTGTCACATACCTGGGGACAGGGGAGCTAAACATAGAAACCTACCAGAGGCAAAAGGTAGAAAGGCTTCATTCTTCCTGAAGCGGCCCTGCCCATCCAGGAAGTGTTGAGGATAGAAGGCATCTGGGTATTGAAAGTATTTGGGGTCTTTGAGGACTGAACCAAGCAGGGGAAATACGTCTGTGCCCTGAGGTGAAAATGGGGACAGTTAGGAGAAATCAGTGTTGGTCTCTGGGGGTAGGGAACCAGGAGGAAAGAGGGGTGCAGTGGAGGGTGAAGGGGCGGCAATGAGGGTGCAACCCCACCTTGGGCAGAAGGTAGCCTCGGAAATGAGTGTCCCGGGTGACGTTGTGGGGAACACCCATGGGCACGATGTCTGTCAGTCTCTGTATCTCATGTATCACGGCGTCCATGTAGGGCATCTTGACCCGGTCATTCACACTTGGGATCCGGTGTGGTCCAATCACCCGGTCAATCTCTTCATGGATCTTGGCTGGAAGGGTCCAGAAAATAGAGGAGAGTAGAACACAGGAAAGCACAGGAGGTGTTTTTGTTAGAGAAGCCAGGGCAGATAATGCATTTCTATCTCCAGCAGAAAGTGAGCTCTGAGGCTCAGGCCACGTGTGTTTGGATTGCCTCTGTCTACTTTACAGTGGACACATTAGCAGTGCTCAATAAGTACTCATCAAACATCAAACCAGCTGGGATGTTTGGTCTTTACTTGAAAGCATCAAGGTGTCATGGAAGGCTAATGAGCAGGGGAGTGTCCTGGGCCCAGCTGGGCTTTCATAGGCAGATTTTTGACAAAGTGGGAAAGAGGCATGCTAGGTAACTAGACCAGAAGTGAAGCAAATAACAGTTATGTGACAGAGATGAAGCCCACCATTCGTAGAATTACCCCTCTCTGCACATCATGGATGAGTGACCTTGGGGCAAATAACTTCACCTTCTGGGCCTCTGTTTCTCCATCTTCAAAATGGGTGTGATGGTCTTACAAGATCACAGAGGGGTAAGCATTACATAAAGTCCAGTGTGCAAGAACTTAGGACTGTGCCTGGCATATTGCCCAATAAATATTTGATTATTTAGATCAGTAAAAGACAACTTGGACAGTGGAGGTGAGACTAGAAATGTTTGAGTGGAAACACATTAGTCTTTCATCTGTACCAGGAGAAATCCTTCGGCTTGTTTTGAACTGCATTAATAGGAAACGGGGCTATAACTGGGAATTTTCCTTAAGCAAGTAATGAGTTCCTCATTAGCAGAGCTGCCAACCAGACCATGTTATAATTTGTGACCTTCTACTTGCATTTTGGCAGTGTGATCTGCTCAGTAGTGGCCATCAAAGATATCCACCTCCTAATCCCTGGAATGTTACATCTGTAAGGATCACAAAAGGACAAAAGAGACTTTGCAGATGACATTAAATGAAGGATCTTGAGATGAAGACATTATCCCGGGTTATCCAGCTTGGCCCTGTGTATAATCCTGTGTGCCTGTGTAAGACAGAGGCAGGAGGGTGAGAGTTAGAAAAGGAGATGTGACAATAGAAGCAAAGAGAGGTTAGAAGATGCCATGCTACGAGCTTTGAAGATGGAGAAAAGAGTCATGAATTTTGGAATACAAGGATTGCAGCTCTCAGCACTGGGACAGGGAAGCAATGAGATTATACCTTGGTTTCAGCCTAGTGAAAGCCTATTTGAACTTCTGAACTTCAGAACTGTAAGGTAGTAATAAATCTGTGTTGTTTTTAAACTGATAAATTGATGGTAATTTGTTACAGTAGCCACAGGAAAAAAATACAGACAACAAGTAGGAGATTATATTAAATGGCCTCTTAAACCTGACCAGATTGTAATTTGTGGAGAAGGATCATATTTGATGTTGGCAGTACAGTCAGCTAAATAATGGCCATTGGTTAGAAATGACCTCATTAGTTAGAGATTTCGAGATTCCATATCCTGAGGTTCTAAAGGTGACCAATCAAAGGCTGTGGGATTCTAAATTTTCAAGATTATGTCTTCCTTCTGTTGAGAGTGGGAAGTGCCAGATAAGCAGCCTGGGGTGGACACTCACCTTCCACCTCCGGGTGCTTCATTATTAGCAAGAATCCATAGCGTAGCGTAGAGCTCACAGTCTCTGTGCCAGCAAAGAAGAGGTTCAGAGTGGTGAGGACCAAGTTCTTGAGGTTGAATTCTGTGTGGGGATTGTTTTTATCCTGAAAGTGAGAGGGATAGTAAAT
>RJWJ010024298.1:0-16218 GCA_004363605.1 Indri indri | reverse complement strand
ACTCTTGCTCAGGCTGGTCTTCAACTCCTGACCTCAAGCGATCCTCCTGCCTCGGCCTCTCAGAGTGCTGGGACTACAGGCGTGAGCACCTAGCCTGTTGAGAGGCGTTTGATTACTGAGTCAGTCTCCTTACTGGTCACGGGTCTATTCAGATTTTCTATTTCTTTGTGAGTCAGTTTTGGTAGATGATGTGTTTCTAACAGTGGGCTTAATTTTTGCGGTGAAAGCCAAAGAAGTGTAGTTTAAGTGTCCCTTATCTGAAGTGCTTGGGACCAGAAGTGTTTTGGATTTTGGATGTTTTTGGATTTTGGAATATTTGCTTTATATTTACCAGTTGAGTATCCCTAATCTGAAAGTCCAAAATCTGAAACGTTCCAATGAGCATTTCCCTTTGAATGTCATGTTATCCTCCAAAAACTGCAGATTTTGGAGTATTTTGGATTTCAGATTAGGGGTACTCAATCTGTATTTCTTTTCCTTGCCAGTGTTAGAAATTTAGTTACATAGTTTACGTGGCTTTGTTTTTTCTCTGATTTTGAATGCTCTTCGTTTTGCTCTGCCTAGAGTTTCAAACGCTGCTGTGGAGGATCTGTTAGCAGCAGCAACCACGGGCATCTTGAGGCATGTTGCCGCCGAAGAAGTGACTGAGGAAAGGGAGCGGAGGGAGGAGGAGAGACGGCGGGCCGAGGAGGAGAGGTGAGTGGGCCACGGCGGTCAGCGTGTGGACACGGGAGTGCTGGCCCATGCTGCCGTCAGTCCCTGCTGACATCATCACGGCTGTGGCATCATCACAGCCGTGGCATCATCGCAGCTCACAGCAACGTCCAACTCCTGGTCTCAAGCAATTCTCCTGCCTCAGCCTCCTGAGTATCTGGGACTATAGGCGCCACCACCACACCGGGCTAATTTTTCTGTTTTTTGTAGAGACGAGGTCTCACTCTTGCTCAGGCTGGTCTTCAACTCCTGACCTCAAGCGATCCTCCCGCCTCGGCCTCTCAGAGTGCTCCGGCGCCCTCACACACTCGGGCCCAGGGAGTGGGAGTCCCCAGCCGGGACAGGGCGGGGAGGGTGGTGTCAGGGAGTTGCGGACACAGGCAGCTCGGCACAGTCCTCATCCGCGCGGTCAAGGAGGAAACTGATCACTTGTTTTTATTCTGAAACATTGCCCTTGTGCGCTTTGTCTTTTCCCTGTAGGTTGAAACAAGAGCGAGAACTGGTGTTAACCCAGCTGAGCCAGGGCCTGGCTGCAGAGCTGATGGAACTCGTGGTGACGGAGTGTGCGAGGGAAACCTGCTCCCGGGA
The DNA here is from genome assembly GCA_004363605.1 of Indri indri. Taxonomy (NCBI): domain Eukaryota; kingdom Metazoa; phylum Chordata; class Mammalia; order Primates; family Indriidae; genus Indri; species Indri indri. Next base: position 14,916 of record RJWJ010024298.1, on the reverse strand, counting down.
GTTGAGGTGAGTGAGGCGCTGGTCCCGCAGTGCCTGGGGTCTTGGGTCTAGCTCAGGTGTGTGGGCGATTGGGACGTGTCTTCCTGCTTGAGCTATTTTGGTCTTGTGACCAAATGAATTTGATATAGTCCTCTGTGCTCTCTTGGTTGACAGAATTTTATTATAAAAATTTCTCTTTGAGATACTGGTTTATCTGAGGGCCAGCACCACGTGACTATAGCTGGCCATCCTTGTCAGCCACTGGCATTTACTGTGTATTTGAGACACTTCTAATTGCAAACGTTAGATACTGCCAATGAGAAGATTTGACAGTTGTCTCAATGGTCATTTAAAAATTAAATTTTTAAGCGGGGCACAGTGATTTTGTGCCTGTAGTCCCAGCTGGGGGAGGCCAAGGTGGGAAGATTGCTTGAGCCCAGAAGTCCGAGGCTGTGGTCGCACCTGTGAAAAGCCGCTGCACTCCAGTCTGGGCAACTTAGCAATACCTTGTCTCTAAGAAATGATAATGATTACATAAGCAATTAAACGTTCTGTTTTGTTGAGGTAAAGGTTTATTTCTTGACTGTTACAAGAGCCTCTTTGGGTGTGTAATCTGGCACCCTGTACCACTTTTGCTCTTTTCCCCGTCTTCCAGGTATCTGTAGTTAACATAAAAATGAAAACCTTAAAGCTTCTCTTGCAGTGAAGGTGCGATTACATCTAACATTGAGGATGTGGGCTCTCGCGCTGTTAAAGCAAGCCCTCGGCGTCCGTGGGCCCCGTGCGGTGTCTGCCATGGTGCCTGCCCTGTTTCCTAGGAACGCGGTGGAGACAGACCAGAGGGCCCGCATGGCCCGTTGCTGTGAGGACGTCTGTGCCCACCTGGTGGATTTGTTTCTCATGGAAGAAATTTTCCAGACTGCAAAGGAAACACTGCAGGAACTTCAGTGCTTCTGCAAGTATCTACAGCGGTGAGTCCTGTGTTCCTACAGATAAAATCCACACATTCAGAATGCACAAGCTGTCCATTCCTGCAGTCAGTGATAGAAGGACGAAGAGCAGTTTATAGCAACAAATACCTATAATGGGCCCTACTCTAATGGAAACAGTCTCACTCACGTATTCCTGCACAGTGCAAACTAAGGGGATAAGTAAGGAACAAGATTGGGGGTGGTTGTATCCAGCAGACATGTGTGAGGTGCCTGCTGTTCACTCTCTGCACCGGACACAGGGAGACAGCTGTGCAGGGGCCAAATTGCGGCTGTGTCCACCACACGGATGATTTTTCAGAACGTAAGTAGCGAGGGGACAAGCAATTATCAGGGGAATGTACACAGCATACCAACAGTGTACATTCAAACTGAAGAGGTTGTTTTGGATTTATATGTAATAGTATAACTCTAAAGAAAGGAAGGAATTGTATTATCCTGGATGGAGCTGAAGCCCATTCTACTAAGTGAAATATCCCAAGAACGGAAAAACAAGCACCACACGTACTCACCGTCAAATTAGTATTAATTGATCAACACTTATGTGCACATATAGCAATAACATTCATTGGGTGTCAGGGAGGAGAAGGGGATGGGTATATTCACACCTAATGAGTGCGGTGAGCACTGTCTAGGGGATGGACACACTTGAAGCTCTGACTCGAGTGGGGCAAGGGCAATATACATAACCCAAACATTTGTACCCCCATGATATGCTGAAATAAAAAAAAAAAAAAGAAGGAAAATAATGATCATAAACTGAGCATAGTGACTCCTCTGGGAACGGGTGGGGGCTGGTCGTGGCGACGACCCTCAACTGCACGGAATATGCTGGCATTTGACTTATCATTAAACTGGGCATGTGGTTGTGTGATTCATTTCATAATAAAATTTAAAATAAGTAATAGTGTACTTGACAATTGCAACAGTATAAAAGGGAACATAAGCCGGGCGCAGTGGCTCACGCCTGTAATCCCAGCACTCTGGGAGGCCGAGGCATGAGGATTGCTTGAGGCCAAGAGTTCCAGACCAGCCTGGGCAACATAGTGAGACCCCATCTACAAAACATAAACATAAATAAATAAAACGGAATATAGTGAGAAGTCAGTCTCCCTTCCACGGCAGGTCCTGTCCCTTCCTCAGAAGTAGCAGCTGTTACGTACCCGTCCAGACACTTTCTGTCCCCTCTTATGGTCGGTACGGGGATGGGAGCATGTCCCCTACCTTGATCTAACCTTCTCTTACGCGGTCTGATGTGAGGTGGACACCTGACCAGGGCAGCACGACCTGCTCTCCCTGCTGTCGATGGTGCGAGAATGTCCCCTAAGTGACTTTCCTGGTTCCCATGGATGAACTCCTGTGTGGCTTTCTCTGCTTAGCTGTGACAGAGAGCACTGCAGTGACCATCCTTATACAGACGTTTCACGTGTCTGCACACACGCACACGTGTTTGGAGAAAAGTTCTTGTCTGTTGCTGGGTCAAGGGGTGAACGTGTCTTAGGTTGGCATCTGTGTTGCCTTACTGGCCTGCAAAGGTCATTTGCTGTCAGCTCTTCGATTCAGTAGCTTCACTGCTGACACACTCGTTTGATATCCTGCCTTCCCCTCGCCTGAGTCTTAATTCTGACTTGTTTCTCAGTTTGAAGGCTTGCTGGAGAAGACCTAAACATACGGCCAACAAATGTGTTTCCCCGTGTTATGGTGCTGGGCATGTTTTTGCATTTCGTCTTCTGGGGTGAACCTCGAAAACACCCAGTGATGATATGTTGGTGTATCCCCAGGTGGAGGGAAGCTGTCACAGCCCGGAAGAAACTGCGGCGCCAGATGCGGGCTTTCCCCGCGGCCCCCTGCTGTGTGGATGTGAACGACCGGCTGAGGGCGCTGGTGCCCAGCGCAGAGTGCCCCATTGCTGAGGAGAACCTGGCCAAGGGCCTCCTGGACCTGGGCCATGCGGGGAAAGTGGGCATCTCCTGCACCAGGTCAGCACTTCACCGCCCCCGCCTCCTCGGGGCCAGTCCCACTTGGCTTGATCGGAGCTGAGTCCATGCGCGCATGTGGAGGAAGACAGGTGCAGGGCCGCGAGCTGAGGGTCGTCTGTCCCTGCTTGTGGATGTGGCTTGCTCTGCAGGAAAGCAGGCTCTGATTTCAGAGGACTCTGGCCTTGAGACTCGGGCCCTGCTAATAGAATCTGGTGCAGAACCATCTGTTCTCCTGGGCGCCCAGTCGAGGTACCCCCCGCCTTCCTCCCTGGGGAGCCAGGGTCTGCACTGGCCTGGGTTGTGCCCACCTGTCCCCTCTGTCCTCCCGTTGCCTCCTTCGCAGGCCACCCCTTTCCTGTAGCAGCGTCGTGACAGCTCTGTCCTCCCCTCAAAGTGTCTCCCTAGAGGCCCTTTGGTGCAGCCCTCCCTGCCACTCCTGATTGTCACTGGCTGTTCTCTGGATACTGTCCCCATGGGTTTTGTTTGACCCCATCAGATTCCTGGGGCTCCATCTCTCCATCTGTAACGGGGGTGGGTGCTGTGAGGCCAAGGCTTGGGGTGCGTTCTCTGACCCCTGGCCACCTTGGCATAGTGGTCTGGCCTCCTGCTGGCATCACAGCATCTGCGTGTCCCATCCCCTGGGATCTCCCTTGACTGCCTTGCGGATTGTCCCCTCGGCATCTCCAGTCCGGGCCTCGTCCCTGCCTTCCAGACTCGATGTCCAGTTCCCAGTCCAGCTTCTGACCCTAAGCTTCCCCCAGCGTGCCCCTTCCCTGCTCACAGACCCCACCTGTCCCTGGTTCTTAGGTCACAAACCGGGGCCTGCATCTCTCTCTCCGACCCACTGTCCCATAGCTCTACTCTCAGAACATGCCTGGGCCCGACAGGTGTCTCCACCCACTGCCAGCGCTTCTCACCGGGTGTCCTCTGGCACCTGTCAGGTCGCTCACCTCCCTCATTAACATCCCCGTGCTGCACCCTGGGTCTTTTTCAGCGTGGACTGAGCCCCTCTCCTCAAGGCCCCACATTCCTCGCCAGACATGCCAGGTCCGGTCCTGGCATGGCATGGCCATCCCCTCTGCAGCTACCTGTTTCCTTCAGGTCTTCGCCCACACGTGACCTTCTCCGACCACCTGAGTGAGACCACAGCACACACCCCGGCTCCTGCCCCACCTGGCAGCACTTACCCACAATCGGCACTTCCTACGTGCCACGCCAGCCACTTGCAGACGCTGTTCGTTCTCCCCCTGAATATGTTTTAGAAGGGCAGGATTTTTATGTGTTTATTGCTGAATCTCCATAGCCAGCACACAGTGGATACTGAATTTGTATTTATGGAATGAAGGAGTCCTCTGACTAACCCATTTCTTTAGCAAAAACAATTTTTCTCAGTCTCCTAAGTATTCCTCACCAGGAGACACTTACTAACGCGTTACTTTTCACTCAGAAACATCAGTAAATATTTGTTAAGCCCCTGCTGTGGGCATGAACCAGCCTCAGGTAGGTGTGGCATCATTCTTCCTGTCTCCATAGGTTAAGGCGGCTCAGAACCCGGACGACTCACCAGATGAAGGTTCAGCACTTCCACCAGCAGCTGTTGAGGTCTGTCCTTCCCCATCACGTGTGCTGCTCCTGCTCGGGGGTCGCACACCGCTGACCCACGTGGTCTGTCCCTTCCAGTGATGCGGCGTGGGCACCTCTGGACCTGCCGTCCCTCGTGGCCAAGCACCTCCCGGGGAGGCGGGAGCGTGTGTTCTGGAAGCTGGTGCTGGTGTTGCCTGACGGAGAGGAGCAGTCCCCGGGGAGTCCTGGCAGGTCAGGGAGGGCTTCCCTCCGTGGGGTTGGAATGCCAAGCAGAGGAGTGACTTCTCCCGAGAGAACAGGGAGGCAGAGCTGCTGGCCTGGGCCGGGGAGGTTCCTCTCGTGGAAACTGAAGCATAGGGTTACATTTTAATGCTTGGACTTGCAGCCTCTTTTGTTCATGATTTAAAGTTAACACTTTAGAGTTGATTATTTCTTTGTCTTTTTTCTTGAGACAGGGTCTTGCTCTGTCACCTGGGCTGGAGTGCAGTGGCATGTTCGTAGCTCACTGCAGGTTTAAACTCCTGGGCTCAAGCATCCTCTTGCCTCAGCCTCTCTAGTAGCTGGGACTATAGGTGCCATCACCATGCCCAGCTAGTGTTTCTATTTTTTCTAGAGATGGGATCTTGCTTTGTTGCCCAGGCTGATTTCATTATTTCGATTTTTATTCTGTAAGCTTAGCAATAGTCTTAGTCATGAAGCATTTGAAAGTTGATTGTTATTTAAAGCTGTGTTAAGATATATTGATTAGAGCTGATTTCATTTTAGACTCTTGGGGAAGATGTTTACAGTTTGCTGTAGTTTGATTTTTTTCCCTTAGAAAAAACTTTTGTCATTTTAAAAAAGAAGTAAAAAAAAATTGACATGGCATTATTTTCTATAACCAAATAGTTTACAGACATTATACTTTTAAAGTAACTGCAGAAAATGTTACTTTTCTTTTTTAACAACTTTGAAATGTAATTCATATAATATAAACTTTGCCCATTTAAAGTGATTTAAAGTGACATTTCAGTGATTTTCAGTTATATTCACAGGGCTTTATAACCATTACCATTATCTAACTCCAGAACAGATTTTCACTTACAGAGAACACTGTGTTCTTTAGCAGCCTCCACTTCTGCCTGCCCAGCCCTTACAGCCATGGGTGTGCTTCTGTTTCTGTGGGTTTCTCCATCTTACAGAAGTGGAGTCCTGTAATATGTCATTTTTGTGACTGGCAGGTTCCCTTAATGTCACATGTTCTAGGCTCATCCGTGTTGAAGCATGTGTTAGTGCCACATTCCTTCTTTGTGTGGTTGAATACTCCACTGTGGGAATGTACCATACGTTATTTATCTGTTGATCGGTCGGTGGGCACGTGTGTTGTTTCCACTTCGGGGCTATTACGAATAAGGCTGCTGTGACCATTCATTTATAAATACTCCGTGAACAATGTTCGTGATTCTCTTGGTTGCATACCTAGGAGCGTATGGTAACTCAGCGTTTTAAGTCTTTGAGGAATTGCCAAACTATTTTCCGCAGGGGCTGCACCATTTTACATCCTACCAGCAATGTATGAGGGTTCCAAGTTCTCTGAACACGGTGCCTTTTTTTTTTTTTTTTTTAAAGAGATGGGTTCTTGGTCTAGAGCTTGGTTGCCCAGCCTGGAGTGCAGAGGCGTCCTCATAGCTCACTGCACTTGAACTCCTGGGCTCATGTGATCCTCCCACTTCAGCCTCCTGAGCAGGAGGACTAAAGGTGCATTCCACCACGCCTGGCAGAACACATTATTTTTTAATTAAAAAAATCTTTTTTTTGGAGACGGGGTCTTGCTCTGTCACCCAGGCTGGAGTGCAGTGGTGTGTCAATAGCTGACTTTTACCTCAACCCCCTGGGTTTAAGTGCTCCTCCTACCTCAGCCTCCGAGTAGCTGGCACTATAGGCACGTGCCACCATGCATGGCTAATTTTTCTATTTTTTCTAGTGATGGGGTCTCGATATGTTGCTCAGGATGATCTCGAACTCCTGGCTTAAGTGATCCTCACACCTCAGCCTCCCAAAGTGCTGGGATTACATGTGAGCCACTGCACTCGGCCAGAACACATTTAAGCGGTTATTATTGGAACATATGCAGCCTACAGAAAAAGAAAGTCATGAAGTTTATTTCATAGGACAGCTGAGCAAAGAAAAGAGTTGTGGCATTTTAGAAGTATTTAAATGGTGATGCATTTCTTAAAACAGCTGTCTTCTGATTTACTAAGTTCGGTTCATATGTCACTTGAGAATTCTTAAGGTCTCAGGCATGAGAAATTTGATTCTATAAAACATGTACTTCAAACTGTAGGGACATTTTTAGTTGCTCAGAATCTTTTCTTAGTGTTTCAGAATCTTAAATCACGCTAGAACGAGCCAGTTCCAGACATGCCCTCTTCTCTTACCCAAATAAGTAGCCCCGTAGTGCTCCTCGCTCTGTGTTGAGGTGACAGCCTGTTCTGTCCAGGTCAGCTTCAAAGTAAGATTTGGTATCTGTGGACCTGGATCTGTGTGATTTTTCTCTGCTATTTTTTTTCCTGGAAATCTTTGTAGTTCAAATTTAGAGTTAGATTTCTCATGTATTATTCTCTTTTATCTACAGAATTCTAGCAAATTGGTTAAAAGTCAAGTTCATGGGAGATGATGGCTTGGCAGATGCCACTTGCGGTGATGCTGGCGGGATTCAGACGCTTGCACTTTTCAACATGCTCAGTGGCAGAGGGGGTCAGGCGGTTTCTGTTAATGTGTGTATAAAGGTGAGTGACGATCTCTTTGTGTTTTCACTTCTGTAATTTCATGATTTTCCCTCACTCCCAGGCATCATTGGAATCCTATAAATACTCTTTATTCCCTGAAGTGCTTTTGAAAGACTCGTAGGCTCGGAAGCAAGTGTCCTGTCTGGTGTGATGATGGGCCAGGCTGGATTCAGCAGAGCACGGGCTGTGGCTGTCACAGACCTCTTGGAGAACTTGGTGAGGACACGGAACCGTCCTGAACAGTATACGGGTGCACTTAGGATGTTTTGTACATAATCTAGAAGCCGTGGCCTCCGTGTGCCTCTGGTAGTTAACTCAGGGGATGAGAGACATGGAGTGTTCCCCAGGAATGCCTGACGGCTGTGTCAAAACAGCTTCCGGACACGTCAGTTTTTATCAGAAGAACAAGTCTTTAATCCTATGCGGTTTTCACGAAACTGGATCCCAGCCAGTGTGTAGGTTCAGTATCGGGTGTTTTGGTTTAGCTGTTTTGTTTTACATTCACGTTGTCCCTCAGTTCTTGGTTGAAGCTCTAGTTTTTACTCTCTATAGGTGTTCACACAATACGGAGCTTAGCTGGCTCCCAGAGAAGATTTTGTTTAGTAAGAATCTATTTCCTCATTAGATGCAAACCTGCATAAATGAGTTCTAGGTTTTAGCCTCTGCGTTCAGAAATAAAACCAGAGGTATCCTGTTTATACATGTGGAAGTAGCAGTGCAGGGCAGGGCGCAGGCTTCAGCGTGGAGCAGACCCGGTGTCCGTGGCCTGGGCGAGGCCCTGACCTTGCCTCTTTGACGCCCCCGGGAGGATGAGCGGGGGCCACGTGCCTGAAGGAAGGCCCGCCTGGCCCACCGCCTGCCCCCAGCTGCCGGCCCCGTGGCCTCCGTGGCCCAGACCCCTGCCCCCAGCAGTTGCCTTTGCAGCACCCCAGGTCATCCGTGTGAGGTGTTCCAGTTTGTGTTCCCTTTGTCCTTAGAACTTTTTCAAATCATAGTTTGTTTATGGGGTTTTGCTTCTTTCGTGTTTCAATACTATTATCGCATTTCCTAGAAGTAATACACATACAAAACCTTAAAGCACGAAACGTAAAGGAGGCACACAGGTGACCGGAGCCACCCGTGCCCTCACGTTCCTGGGCAACAGTGACTTCTCGGCTTACATTTACCCCTTTTCTCTTGTGGTTATAAAGTCATAGTTCACCTACCGGGAAGTTAGGTCGTTGTTCCTCTTGACTTTAGTTTTAAGATTTGTAACGAAAGTAACACTTGTATGTAGTTAAGAAGTCAGATGGCTTCATATGTGTGCTGAGAGCCAGCAGCTGCCCCTCGGGCCTGGGTTTCTGCAGTGTTTCCAGACACACCTCACACTGCGTCTCTCGATTAATCCCGTCTAGCTGTTCTCCGAAAATAAGTGTGTTAGTTATCTGCTGCTACGTAACACATTACCCCCAATATAGCTGATTAACACAACACTCACCTGTTATCTCACGGCTTCTGCCGGTCAGAGTCCAGCTGGGCCTGCGTCAGTTCCCTGGCTCAGGGTTTCCCACGAGGTAGGAACCAAAATGCTGGCGAGGCTGTGGCCAGCGGCTGCCCCAGTTCCTGCCGCGTGGCCTCCACAGCGGTCAGCAGCGAGTGCGAGAGGGTGAGCCCAGGTGCAAGTCAGAGTCTCTGTGACCCGATCTTGGAAGTGACATTGTTGCTGTCCTGTCACTATTGCTGGATTCTGCCTTCTAGAAGTGTGGCACTAGGCCCAGCCCACAGGACAGGGCAGGGGTCACGGGCCCCACCAGGACCCGCACAGCACGGCACACCGCTGAGGAGTGGGCTCTGTGCGTGGCGCCACTCAGCCTTCTGGCTCCCGCGGTAGCTGCACCGTCACCCTGTGTCACCTCAGTAAGTGGGAAACTCGAGTCTTTTTTTTTCCTTTTTTTTAGTGACAAGGCCTTGCTCTGTTCCCCAGGCCGGAGTGCAGTGATGCAGTCATAGCTCACTGCAGCCTCCCGCCTCAGCCTCCCGGAGTAGCCGCCATGCCCAGCCTGTTTTGATGGTTCTGCGCCTTTCACCTCAGAGTCTGCACTGTTCTTTCCGTGACCACGTTTCTTTACTTTTTCTGCAAGAAATATTTGCCTTATTTTCTCACTTACAGAGTTTTTGTGTGCTCCTTAATTTTTATCAGATGGGCCATATATATCTCAGTAAGTTTTCCAGACGTTCTGTTCTTTACCTGGTCCATCCACATCCCCTGTCTCCTGAGCCCTCCTCCGAGCAGACGCATCGTCTTCTCTCGGTTGCTGGCTGCCGTTGGGCTCTCCGTCCAGGTAGCACATGCCTTAGAGCCAGGGCTTGAGCAGGGTCCCTGCTCCTCCGCCTGCTCTGTGACTGAGTGACACCTACATAGGAGTACCCTTCCTTCTTATCCCTGTTTTACTCAGAGAAGTTAAAATAAATTGCCCAGGGCTGTGCAGCTTCCGTGCCACTGTGTTGTGGCGACGTGTTTGCACCTGCAGGGTGCGTGGAACTCGCCCGACAGGCGCCACGTGCCTCCTGGCCTTGCCAGCAGCAGCAGCAGCAGCGGCAGCATTTTCCTTTTGGTTTAGTCCTTGTGTGATGCGTGTCTTCCAGTTGCTTCCAAAGGAAGGATGCCTGGGAGGGGAATTTTCTGAGTCCTTTTCTTTCTGCAAGTGCATTTATTTTATTCTCACATTTGCTTTATAGTTTAGCCAGCTTTGTGAAATTACAGGTAGAGATGTATTTTCCTTCCAGTTTTGGTCTGCTGTCACCTGGCGTCCACTGTGGCTGTTGAGATGAGGACATTTCTCCTCCTTTCCGTGTGGCCTGGTTTGTCTGTCTCATGGGGTTCTGAAAATTCACTCTGATGCTCCTGGCACTGGGCTTCCCTCACGCATCGTCCGGGCTTAGTGGGCTCCTTCCAGGGGCAGGCTCTGGGTTCACTTCTGGGACGTTTGTCTCTGGCACTGCTTCCCTTCCCTTTGTCCTGTTCACTCACAAGCACCCAGGAACCGGAGCTCGTCAGTTAGCCCGAGCCGCTCACCCGCTCCGTCCTGTCTTCAGTTTCGTCTCCCACGCTGTGTTCTGGGACTTTGCCTTGACTTCATTTTTCAAATGTCCTATGGAGTTTTCATTCCATATGTGCTATCATTTCCTCTTCTTGTCCTCATTTCGACTTTTTTATAGCATCTTGATACGATTTTTGGATTCATCCTCTTACCTTTCTGAGGGAATTAGGGTTTTCTTGGCCTGCGTTTTCTTGTGTTCTACGCAGTGTCTATTTCCTCTGGGTTTCTTTTGCTCTGTTATTCTAGTTTCTCTCTTTTACACTGGAGGCTGTCCTCGAACTTGTTAGCCAAGGCTGTCCGTGCGTGAGTGAGGCTGTGAAAGGCCGGCGGAGAAGCCCTGTGTTTGGGTTGGGGTGGAAGGTCACTGAGTGGCAGGCCAGCCTTCTGGGGACACGTTTGGGCTCCTGAATGTCTGGGTCTGGCTCTGTTCCCTGGACGGTTGGGTGTTTCTGGAAAGGGCTTGTCGCATCTCCCTGGGGCAGCTGGTGCAAGTCCCTACCCTGTGTCTGAGGGCACCCTGCACCTGATCTCTCAGGACTGTGCTCAGAGGCCACCCACAGGTGGTGGAGGCTCTTAGGGCCTTGCTGCTTCCCACCAGTTTGTGTCCGCTAGGTGTGGCTTCCTCTGCTTCCCTGACCCAGGGATGGGTCCCATCTGCTCGCCGCTTCCTAGAAATGTGTCACCACCCTTGTCTGCTGCTGGCTCCCCATCATGGGCCTTAACTGCTGTTGTGCCTGTGATCAAACACAGTTGTAGCTGTAGGCTGAGCTATGTGTTGACCGGTTGTTTCTGGCACTAATTCACAGTCTCCCGGAGGGAGGGCTGGCCCAGCTGTGTCCTCGGTGGCCGGTCCGACTGCACTAGCTCTGGGTGGGCCATTTGCTTCTGACGTGTGCACTGGTGTGCACATCCTGAGGGTCCATGCTGTTGCAGGTGGCCTATGGCGCCCTCAGTGACGGTGCCCTTGATGCAGTGGAGATGCAGAAGGACCTCCTGGGAGCCAGCGGGCTTGTGCTGCTGCTGCCCCCCAGAACGAAGAGCGAGGACGTGGCGGAGGAAGATGTGTACTGGCTGTCGGCCCTGCTGCAGCTCAAGCAGCTCCTGCAGGCCAAGCCCTTCCAGCCTGCGCTGCCGCTGGTGGTGCTGGTGCCCAGCCCGGGAGGGGACGCTGTCGAGAAGGAAGTGGAGGATGGTTTGTGACAAAAGTCTCACTCACGCACTAGCGGTGTTTAATAAGGGGTAGAGCCCGGGGTCTGGGGAAGGCCGTGGCGCGGTGTCGGGAATCACTGGGCCAGGGACCCCCATGGTGACTGTCCACTGCGGGGCTGGGTGGGGTTGGCACAGTGAGATGCCTCAGCATGCGTGCACCCCAGAGAAAACATGCGTGACCTTCCTCTGTTCTTCTTAAAAGGTCTGATGCTGCAGGATTTGGTTTCAGCTAAGCTGATTTCAGATTACACTGTTACTGAGATCCCTGATTCTATTATTGATCTACAAGGTACCACTAAGGTAAGGTTTCGTCATTTTTAAAGGTCCATCAAAATATTTTGGTTTTTGTCCCCTTAGTTCTATCTTGAATTTAGCATATATCAGTGTTTATAAATTTTTTTTTTAAGAGATGGGGTCATGCCATGTTGTCCAGGCTGTGGTGCCGAGGCTGTTCACAGGCGAGATCACAGCTCCCTGTAGCCTCCAGCTCCTGGCTCACGCAATCCTCCTGCCTCAGCCTCCCGAGTAGCTGGGACTACAGGCGCACACCATGCCCTGTAGCTATTTTAATTTTATGTTTTATGCAGATAACTTTCTAAAAATATAAGCAGAAATCAAAAGATAAAATTTGTCCATAGTACTGCTGTCTACATATTATTCATGTAAATTTTTTTAGTGTTTTCATTTTTATAAATTTAAAATGTGACCATTCATGTCTTATATCTGAAAGTATAGAAAAAAATACAAATTATTTTTCTAGGGCAATTGAACTTGGGATATATGAAGAAATAATGTTATCTGAGATTTCCTTAAGAAAGGAAGTCTGTGCTGACGATTGCATTTAGGGAAAGAGGTGCCGGGAACTCAGATAAAAGTAACCACTGGGAGAAAGATAACTGCGGGGCCATGGCGTCCTGGCAGGTAGTGAAGCAGTCAGTCCTCCCGAGAGTGAGAGGACATGGCTTCCCTTTCTGTGCCCGGTGAGGGGCACGTGCAGGACTGATTGGCCAAGGGTCTGGGCCCTTCCCGGGGGGTGGGCCTGCCGGCCACGCTCCTCAGGGCCGGGTGGGGCCTGGGGCTCCTCTCCAGCACTCCTGCCGGGTGTGTCTGCAGGCCCCGCCACAGAGCAGACTCCTGGTGCCATGGCCGAGAGCCCAGAGCAGCCGCCACGGGCAGCCCTCGGGGGTCCCCTGGTGGCAGGAGGAGTGCTGAGACCTTCAGACGGTGCTTTTGAGAAACCATGAATCCTCCAGCCAGGTCTCTCGCCACTGTCTTTGCTCTCAGGTTTCACAGGCGGTTCAGTGGCTGGTCTCCCGCTGCCCCCATGCCCTCGACCTTTGCTGCCAGACCCTCATTCAGTACATCGAAGATGGGATTGGCCGTGAGTTCAGCGGCCGTTTTTTCCATGACAGAAGAGAGAGGCGTCTGGGTGGCCTGGCCGCGCAGGAGCCCGGCGCCGTCATCGAGCTATTCAACAGTGTGCTGCAGTTCCTGGCATCCGTGGTGTCCTCCGAGCAGCTGTGTGACCTCTCCTGGCCCGTCACCGAGTTTGCCAAGGCAGGGGGCAGCCAGCTGCTTCCTCACCTGCACTGGAACACGCCTGAGCACCTGGCCTGGCTGAAGCAGGCCGTGCTCGGGTTCCAGCTTCCGCAGATGGACCTTCCGCCCCCGGGGGGTGCGTGCCTGTGGTCGCGAGGAGCGGTGGGTGGGTCTGGTTCGGGCCTGGTGTGCGCTCACACGTCCACTCCCCTGCACACCTGCCCATCCCCGACCATGCTGTGCTTGCTGCACCCACCTTGGTTCCCAGGTCAAAGTGAGCCGGGTTTTGTAGAATGTTGGCCTTTCCCCACCAGCAGAGTGGTCTCTGAGGGTCTGCTCCGCACCGATAGGAACCCCAACCCCGAATCCTGCCTGCCTGGCAGGATCTCAGTTTTCAGAATAAACGCTTGGGTCAGAGCTGGGTGATCACGTGGCCCTGTCCCCAAGCTACTGACTGCTGCGGCCACGGCATCCAGCACTGACGTGAGCCCGGGTTCTTTGTCAAAGAAGCCTCTGGCCTGTGGCTCTGGCTATACCTGGGTGAGGCTCTCAGGTGGTTTTGACACAGACTCGACAGGTTACCTGGGCTGGCTTGAGCCCAATACACCGTGGAACTGCTCCTTCTGTGAACGGTTAGGAGGGAATGAGCTCAGGGCCTTGGCACAGACGCTGCCCTTTGGGCCTCAGGCGCCCATCTGCACTGTGGGCTGTGGGCTCAGTAGGTCTGATGGATGCTCACTGTGGAAGCAGCCCAAGGGAAGCGGCTAGAGCCCTCTGTGCCCTTGGCCAGGCTGAGGTCCCCAAGAGAAGCCAAAAGCGCTTTTACCTGACTGACCTGGCTGCTGAGAGTCCAGGTCCCTGGATGCAGCCGCAGGCTGGACAGTCCGGGTCCTGGTGGACCTTTGCTGCGGACCCGCCAGGTGACTGTCACGTCCCTCACCTGGACCCTGGGCGTGAATTGCCCTTTCCCCCAACAGCTGCTGTGTTTAGATTTGAAAGTAGATTTCTCAACTACACAGTTGCCTTCTCCTAAGAAAATACAGAGTTAAGAACATTTCCGTGTAGATTTTCCTGTGTCTTTGGCCAAAGCTGCGACCAACAAGGCACTTTCTCCCCAGCGCCCTGGCTGCCCGTATGCTCCATGGTCGTGCAGTACGCCGCACAGATCCCCAGCTCACGCCAGACGCAGCCCGTCCTGCAGTCCCAGGTGGAGAACCTGCTCCGGAGGACCTACCGCCGGTGGAAGAGCAGGAATCCCTCCCCAGACCCAGGGGCAGGGCCCACGGTCACTGAGATCCCATGGGATGCTGTTGTGGCCTTGTGCATCAACCACAAGCTGAGAGACTGGACGCCCCCCCGGCTACCCGTCACATCAGGTGGGCCGCGCTTAGCGCTGGGAGCCAGCTCCTCCCACCCGGGGTTCGTGTTAGCAAAGAAAGGTGTTCACTTGCTGCTGCTTTCCTCGGCCCCACCCATCCCTGCTCAGAGCCGCCTCCTTCAAGCCAGTGACTTCCAGGTGACGGAGAAACGGGGGGACGCGCTCAGGAGGCTCCAGTGCAGCCTGAACGCACCTCCCTGGAGTAGCCCCCAGGGTGGCACCCAGTTAGGTTCTGTGGCTCTGAGTGGTCGTCACTGCCCTGCCAGTCAGGACGGAGCCTGTCTCGACCTTGAGCAACACAGGGACACTCAGGATATTTGACTCAAGCATGGAAGTCACGTCATTGTCTGACTTTCAACTCATCAGAAAGGCTTATCCTTACATCAGTGACTTTTTTTTTTTTTTTTTTTT
>RJWJ010024297.1:0-24974 GCA_004363605.1 Indri indri | reverse complement strand
TTTTTTTTTTTTGAGGCAGAGTCTGGCTCTGTTGCCCTGGCTAGAGTGCTGTGGCGTCAGCCTAGCTCACAGCAACCTCAAACTCCTGGGCTCAAAACGATCCTCCTGCCTCAGCCTCCCGAGTAGCTGGGACTACAGGCATGCGCCACCATGCCCGGCTAATTTTTTCTATATATGTATTTTTAGTTGTCCAGATAATTTCTTTGTACTTTTAGTGGAGATGGGGTCTTGCTCTTGCTCAGGCTGGTCTCGAACTCCTGACCTTGAGCAATCCACCCACCTCAGCCTCCTGGAGTGCTAGGATTACAGGTGTGAGCCACCGCGCCCGGCCTGAATTAACTGCTTTTTAAAATTGATCTTCAGTAATTTTTAAGAGCATAAAAAGGTTCTGAGTTCAGAAAGTTTGAGAAGCACTGTCACAGTGGCACCCTTTGGTCCTTTCCTCTAGCCCTGCTCAGAAACTTGAGTTTAGGATGGAAGTGACAGGTTGCAGCATTAATCCAGGATCAGAGTGTTGTTGGGCCAGTGAGACCAGTCTGAAGAGGCTCTGTGGAAAGCCAGTGAGATGTCCCCAGAGTTGGGCAGGACAGGAAGGAAAAGGCTCATGGATTAGAGGAAAGGGCGGGGTCAGGTTGCTGTGTACTCTGAGGTTACAGCGAAGGTGTGTCGTTCTGCAGGGCACTGGGAAGAGGGATTGTGGTCAGGTGTAAACCTAGCCTCAAGGGACGTCAGTCTTGTAGGGGAGATGAAACCTGTGTCTGAGTAAGCATCCTCGCAGGCAGCTGTGAGCCGTCTGAGTGCTACCAGTGGGTCACTGCGTGGCAGTGGGGAGGGAGGCTGGGCACCCTGACTGTGGGACCAGCACCCGCCAGCTGCTTCCCATTTCTCCCCTTTTCTCCTTCTGTGGCTAAAATAATGCAGAAATAACACTTGCAATAAAAGGAGGCTGGAGACCAAGCTATTTTTCAAGTAAGCTCCCCCACCCCCCCAAAAAAGCTATCATCCTTTGAAATTTTTGCCTGGAGGTTTAAGAGCCTAGAATTTAACTTAAAGGAATTAACATCTGTTTTAGAAATGCTTAAGGTGCAAAACATTCAGTTGGGTTGAAGTGCTTCCCTACTTAATACCAACAAATTTGGATGGAGGGAAGTACTGCCAACAGTTTAGAAATAATGCTGTTAGAATCCGACTTTGGTCCAGCCCTCCTGGACTTTTCCTAGCACAGAAGGTGTTCAGGTGGGCAAAAGGCCAAATGACTTTTAATCTCCTCTCAATTGGGAAAATGTCCATGAGCTATTCAGGGGGAGGGATGGTGGAAGCAGGAAGCAAGGTAAGTTCTATTTACCTGTTATAGACAACAGGAAGCTAAAATTCAGCAAAGGTTATGTGTCTTAACGTATCTGCCAAGAGTTCTGTGGGAGTAGGGTTTGAGCCAGAGGTGCCTGAGTTCTTGACGTTCATGTTTCGTTGGCCTCACCATTGAGAGGGCCACCTCCTAAACCTGCTGATTCATGGGCCCATAGACCCAGTGTCATGACTGCAGACACCTCTTCTGCTGCCCAGACTCTGCTGCAGTCAAGGCCAAACCTGTCTAGATTCTCTGCTCCAAAAAGTTCTAAAGTGAATGTCATGATTAAGTAACTTCCTAAAGTACACTTGTGCATATTGAAAAGATTATAGGCTGGGTGCGGTGGCTCACTCCTGTAATCCTAGCACTCTGGGAGGCCAAAATAGGGAATCGCTTGAGCTCAGGAGTTCAAGACCAACTGGAGCAAGAGCAAGACCCCATCTCTATTAAAAATAGAAAAATTAGCCAGGCATCATAGTTCATGCCTGTAGTCCCAGCTACTCGGGAGACTGAGACAGGAAGATTGCTTGAGTTTGAGGATACAGTGAGCTGTGACAACACTACTATGCTCTGTAGCCCAGGCAACAGAGAGAGACTCTGTCTCAAAAAAAAAAAAAAAATGAGATAAAAATATAAATTTGGTATTATTTGTAGAAATTCGTTATCTGTGCTTTTTTAAAATATATGTGTTGGATATGAGAAAAGTTCTTCGTTATATGGAATGTCATTGTGTCCGACATGTGGTTTATCACATTTTATTATCTCCTATTGTCTTGAAGATTGGGGGTTGGCCCCTAAGATGTCATGAAACAAGGGAAGTCAAAAGTAGGGCACATGTGAGCACGAGCACACATTGACACATGCGCACATCCTGTCAGTGCCTTCAGGCAGCAGGGTGCCTCCCGCCTCCACCTGACACCCAAGCAGTCACTTTAGAAGTTTTACTGACCTGCTCTCCAGGGTTGAGCAACTTTTTTAGTGAGTAATTGAATGATAAATCTTTGCAGATGAATGAGGTTGATATTGGCACCTGCAAATAACCCAATAAGAAATGATCATTGTAGGCCAGGAGTGGTGGCGCACACTTGTAATCCCAGCACTTTGGGAGGCCAAGGCTAGAGGATTTCTTGAGGCCAGGAATTTGAGACCAGCCTGGGCAATATAGCAAGACCCCATCTCTACAAAAAATAGAAAAATTTGCCAGGCGTGGTGGCACATGCCTGTAGTCTCGGCTGTGTGGGAGGCTGAGGCAGGAGGATTGCTTGAGCCTAGGAGTTTGAGGTTGCAGTGAGCTGTGATGGTGCCACTGCTCTCTAGCTGAGACAATAGAGTGAGACCCTGTCTCTTAAAAACAAAAAATCATTGTAAGAAAAAAGGCCAACATTTTTCTTCGTTTTAGTGTCACTACATTCTCTAAAAATTTGTATTCTTTATATTGATTGGCTAGTAGTTTTTTCAGACTTGCAATAGGTTGTTAGACTTGTTCTTTGGAGCCTTGGATTTTTTAGGGGTGCCTCAGGGCCTATGAGCTAGGGGCCTAAGGGAGGATAGGATAGCTCCTATCTTACCTATTTCCATTTCTTGAGGCTCTTGAGATTTAATTTGAAGAAAGGACCTGCTACTAAAATAGAAATCACTGCTCTGAGCATCATTAAATAAAAGGAGATGTAAAATATTTTTAAAGGGAGCCCCTTTTGCTACCTCTTTACCAGAAGAATAATGTATTCTCTAGCGTGTGTTCTCTGACACCTACTCCTGCTACTAAATATAGGAAGTATTTCACATTTCCCTTAATCCTTCAGCCAGGCCCTGCAGCCATCCTCATGGCTTGGGGTGGTACCTGGGTCTTAGCCACAGAGGTCAGCAAGTAAGCTGCTCATTATTGCCCTTCCACCACACTTCCATTGATCCAGCTTGCTCCTACTGCACTCTAGACATGAAAGAACTGCTCTGCTGTTGACTACTGGCCAGCTCAAGAGAGCACTTTCAAGTTTGGGCCTTGCAGAAGGACTCCGAGCTGCAGAATAGGCTGGGGGGCTAGGGGTCACACATGACTCTCAGCCAAGATCTGGAAGGAGAAGACTTTTCACCTATGACCTTGGAGGCCTTTTCTGTGTGTTGAGAGACAAATATGCCATTACAAAATGACTCTGGAGTTGATCTGAGAGAAGTACATACGTAAAACCTTTGCTTTTGATACCTGCAGAGCAGAGTAGTGATTTAGGAAAAGTCCAGGTCTTGTAGGCAGAACTGGGTTTGAATCCTGGTCTTGTACTTTTTGCCTTTGGCTGGTCACTCTGCCTGTCCGAGTGTTAGCATCTGTGATTGTCTGATGGTCAGTACCTATGTCCACACAGCCTCAGGAGGCCTGGAGGTATAATAGGCACCCCAGGTGCTGGCCACTCACTCTCCCCATGGTGATGTTTAACATGACCGTTTTGTGGGTCAGTTTACTTATACAGGAAATGGAAAGTATTTCAGTGACTACTCCTTCTGCTCTCACCACTGCAAAACCTTTCTCTTTATAGCTCTGGACTTACTGGACAAAATGTTGACATTCAACCCTCACAAGAGGATTGAAGTGGAACAGGCTCTGGCCCACCCATATCTGGAGCAGTATTATGATCCAAGTGACGAGGTAAGAGCCTGTGTTTCTGGCCGCTGCTTCAGGGTTGTGGATCAGCCCACATCAGGCCAATCCTGTCCTGCTTAGACTGTCCTGAGAGGTACATGTTGCCAGACTTGGTCCTCCCAACATTCCCACCTCCTCTGCCTTGAGAATGAGTGCTGTGGGGCACAGCTTGGAACCCTGTCCCCCAGACCTCTTCTGATTATTTCAGAAGACTTCCTCCAGGCCACCTGCAGTAGGTGGGGGGCTGGGGAAATGTGTGGATAAAGGGAAACAGCTGCACCGGTGTGGAGCATGGAGAGGGTAGGGGTCTGAGGCTGGAGACCATTTTCATGGTCTGTGGCAGGAAAAGACACCTCAACCAGTGTGCCGGCCCTGAGGGTGGAGAAGAGGCAGGCAGCCTGCTGGCAGGGCCAGCGCACAAAGTGAGGAGGAGAGGCCAGCCTGGACGGTTCCCACCATGGCGACTCCATGTCTGGTGTGCTGTTCTCCCTGGAGACAGGGACACAAGAGCCTGTTATGGTGAGGAACTGTGAGGCTAGCAGTGGGTGTGGCTGGGCGTGCAAATGAAAGACACAGCATGTTATGTTCTCTCCAGGACAGGCCCATTACCGCAGTTCTCTGATTCCTCTTTGGGCTCATTTTTAACTTTATTCTTGGGAGGATAACAGAAAAATGCAGTATGAGCTAAAAGTTCGTGTTGTTCTAGTTGAGGTTCATACGCATAGAGAATAAAGCCTTCACCTAATTTTAAATGGGAGAGAAGTAAAAGGGATATGTTAAAATTAAGGGGGAAAATGGAAAAGGAAGAGATAAACTAACTACCAAAGCTAAAAACTGATATAGGGAAAGAGGATAGAAGTCAAAAAGAGTAGCTATTTATTATTAATCAGCTTCCCCTGCCACGTTGATCCCCTTCCCCCCTAGAAACAAATGAGACAACTTTTGGAAATACCTGTAACCTGGTCAGTAACACAGAACAGGTCAGAATCCAGGTTTGGGGCTCTTCTTGGCCTGATGACCTGGAGATTTCCTAAGTCTCCGTGTCCTGATCAGCAGACTGGGTGGTGGTGGACAGTGTGCAGCGGACACCCAGTGTGGTCCCAAATGCAGAGCTGCCCTTCAAGCAGGCCACTTACTCTTCTGCGGACATGAATCCTTTTCTCTCTTTCACGTGCCCAAAGCTTAGTGAGGAGTTCAGTATCTGCGCTTCCTCCCCCAAAGGCCTCATGTAGGATGACATGGTCTGGAGGCCTAGGCATCCGTTAGTTGAAAGCTGGTATCAATCATTGGCTCAGTTCTATAACATTGCATTAATTCGTGGGCATTTAAAAATCAAAATAGTATTAGTTGGTTGATTAATATGTTTGAGTGTGTATAGGGGTTCTTTGATGCAAATAGACAGTTTATATTTTACTTAAATAACTTTCTGATTATTCATAGTGTTGTAAAAAAATAAAATTGAAACTCAAAAGAAAAATACAAGAAGTATCACTTTTTGATACCATTATAGTTATTATTATTAAAATTTTGGAGTATTTCCTTCCCAATCTTATATTTCTATATCTAAATTTAAAAAATAAAGCAGTGTTCATTCTCTTTATTTAACACAAACATGGGCATTTTCCCATGGGATTAGTCTTTCTTGAAGCTTCATTTTTAATAGCTCCATAATATCTCTTCATATAAAGATTCTATAATCAAATGCATTTATCTTAGTGTCTTGGGTTTTGTTTGAATAAACATACCACCACCCCCACAGCAACGTGTTTCTGTTGTTTTAACCTTCAGTGCCTTAAAACATTTGAAAATGATCCCAGGATCTGTGGTAAGTTCAGAAGAACACTTAAAACAGATTGAGTTGCTCCCAGACTGTTTACGTGCTTATGAGAAGGGTACTTTCAGGA
Source organism: Indri indri (assembly GCA_004363605.1). Taxonomy (NCBI): domain Eukaryota; kingdom Metazoa; phylum Chordata; class Mammalia; order Primates; family Indriidae; genus Indri; species Indri indri. The sequence continues at coordinate 19,090 of RJWJ010024297.1, read as the reverse complement.
GTGTGGGCACAAGTGTGTAGATATGCATCAGAGCTCTCAGTTTTTATGAGACATCAGTCTTGTATACATTTCAGAATCTGAGCCATAGTCATTTTATGAATCTGTAAATTACTTCTTTAGCCATAACAACTTTTGACTATTAAATGTTTCTTTTTTTTTCTTAAAGCCCATTGCTGAAGCACCATTCAAGTTTGACATGGAATTGGATGACTTGCCTAAGGAAAAGCTCAAAGAGCTCATTTTTGAAGAGACTGCTAGATTCCAGCCAGGATACAGATCTTAAATTTGTCAGGTACTTTAACCATGCAATTAACCCTAGCAAGGGAGAGAGAATATAAATGAAACGTTAGTAAAAAGAAAAAAAATTCAACATATTCCTCTGTAGCTGCATATAGTCATCCCTTGGTATCCATGAAGGATTGGTACCAGGACTCCGCTGCCCGCCCACCCCCCTACCCCCGCCAAGGATAGCAAAACCCATGGATGCCAAAGTCCCTTCTATAAAATGGCGTACTGTTTGCACATGTCCTGTGCACGTCCTCCAGTGTACTTTCAGTCATCTCTAGATCACTGACAATACCTAATGCAATGCCTGCATGTTACTTCATTCAGGTGGATTCAGTGTAATACTTTGCACACAGCAAAATCAAATTTTGCTTTTTGGAACTTTGTAGAATTTTTTTTTGTTAATATTTTTGATCCATGGTTTGTTGAATTCACAAATATTGGAAGGCAAGCTGTATAGCTTTTACATGATTGTTTCATGGTTCAAACCTGGAAATTAGACTTTTATCTTTCACCATTATCGAAGAGATACACTTGGAATTCTTTAATTTCTGGCAGTTTACTACGACATGAAGTTGATGTGAAATTAAAGTGGCTTTTAGAATAATAGCTACAGTGAGACTAGGAAGACAGTGAGCATGAGAGGAAAATCACAGAAGACTGTGCAGAGGAAAGGAAGGAGAGGAGGTACAGCCACAGGAGGAGGAAAGAAGGATGCATAGATGTCCCAACCAAAACACAGCTTCTCGTAGTTTGGTTTTTTAGAAGAATTCCTAGTACTGGTATGTGTGTGTGAAGAGGGTGTTTAACTCTCGTGCTTGCTAGGAAATGTGGGTGCCAGGGCACACTGCTCTGCCAGAAGAGGAGCTGCTTCCTGCTGAGAGGAGTAGCTGGCTGCTCAGTGGCAGCCTGATCTCTGGGCACTCCCCTTGGTCTTTAAAACATTGTGTTCCTCACAATAAGTCTGTTATTTCATATTCTTTTCCCAGCTCCTTTTTGAAAGGGATTTTCTTTAATTTAGAATTAAAAATAATTTAGAAGGTTACTTATATTCCTTTAGGAATCTCCCTCCTTTAGAAGTCCCTCCTTTCTTTACTCAAGGGTAGTGAATGTGATTATTTGGGAGCTACTCGTTCGTATTCTAGATTGTTCGGCTTTTGGTTCTTACTGTTTCATTGCTGCTTCTCCTGGGCAGTTTCTCAGTAAATGAGCATCTCTCTGGAAAGGGTTCCCTTCAGCACTCCCTCCCATGGAAAGCAGAGCCACCAGTTAAATGAATCCAATGTTGTTGGAGTCCTCTTGCCCACCCATTCAGAAGCTCCTAGCCAGGACCTGGTTCTGCAACTGATGCTGCTTTCAAGGGGCCCAAGCTCTGTTCTCGGCTCAGACTGGGAGTGGGGCAAGCAAAGCTGGTGAAGCCTCGTCAAGGAGCGTAGGCTAGGCTGGCCCCTCAGGGATTCACACGGCCTTCACAGAGGCTGCTTGAGCTTAGGTCATAAGGAGTGGGGGCCCGTGTGGCAAAATTGGTAGATTCAAAAGAAATAAGTGCACAAAAAAAGAAAACGCAAATCTTGATCTTAGAAGATGTATGGCAAGAGGAGAGAGAACAGGGCTTGTGTTAGAAGTATAGAAATGAGCAGTGAGCAAAGAATTGTGAGCCAGAGCAGAAGCAGTTGCTGGGGAAATGCTTTGGAGAGGACCGTGTTAACAGTTTCCAGGCTCCCAGCCCCCTGCAAAGAACCGAAGAAGGGTAGACATGAGGTGAGAACAGACATGGCCAGCACCACCTCTGAGTAGAGAGCTCTGAAAGCCAAGCAGAGCTGCGAAGTGGTGAGAGAACACTAATAAATAGTTTGGGAGGTAGAAAATGTTTTCAGAAGAAATCTGACATCAAGTCAGAAGGGGTTGAAATGAGGGGAGACTGGGTAGGAGATCAGCTAAAAACAAACCTGTGATCTTCCATACTAGAGGGGCTGCAGCCTTGCACTAGGGCTGTGGTGGTAAGAAGCAGTGACTTCAAGAGAATGGAGGAGGGCCGGGCGCAGTGGCTCACACCTGTAACCCTAGCACTCTGGAAGGCCGAGGCGGGTGGATTGCTCAAGGTCAGGAGTTCGAGACCAGCCTGAGCAAGAGCAAGACCCCATCTCCACTTAAAGTACAAAGAAATTATCTGGACAACTAAAAATATATACATAGAAAAAATTAGCTGGGCATGGTGGCACACGCCTGTAGTCCCAGCTACTCAGGAGGCTGAGGCAGAAGGATCGCTTGAGCCCAGGAGTTTGAGGTTGCTGTGAGCTAGGCTGATGCCACACTCTCCAGTGTCTCTGTACAGGGTCAGGTCTGTCTGGTTAGCCCACTGCCGTGTTGCATGCAGGTGTGTGTGTGTGCTCTCAGACTGTCACACAGACTGTCTGGCTGTTTTTGCTTCCAACAGCAGAGTGGGCTGGTCCGGACAGACACAAATGGCTTGCGAGGCCCAAGAGGTTCGCTCTCTGGCCTTTTACAGGGCAGGTTTGGTGACTGCTGGCCTAGAAGATGGAGCTGAGCAACTTCTGTTGCTTTTCCTGCTTCACAGTTCCTTTCACAGGCCATTTTCCTGAAGCCAGGCAGTGGCCCACGGTTGTTTCCCTGCAGCCTCCCTTGCCACAGTCCTGGCACATTACCTGTGTAGCCCCTGCTGGGTGCGGAGTTAGATAGACACCAAGGCTGAGCAGAACAAACAAGACCTAAATGTGGCCTCCAAGGAGCCCACGTCGTAGGGGAGAAAAACACAGAAACAGAACAATTGTTTACATTTTTAGTATAAAAGAGCATGGGGTTGACATAATAATCGGTTTTTCATCATTCGTTTAATCAGTATAGAGCATTTCCCAGTGCCAGGTAGGGGAAAACAGACTTTACGCTCCAGTACCTTGGTAGCAGGAAGCAGCTGAACAGCAGGAGTGTGGGTAGTACATGGATGCCATGCCAGAGGCAGGCACAGCACAGCTGGCCCCAGACAGTAAGACAGAGCGTCAAAGCATATGGCTCCAGCTGACTCCTGACAGCCAGGGGCTCTTTGCTGGTGGGGGAGGGAGCAGCCTTGCAGAACCAGGAAGACAGGTGTGACGTGAGTGTGGGATAGGGAGCTGGGTAGGAGGGAGAGGCCTGGCTGGGGATGTAGCCCTCACCTTAGTAAGGAGCCTGACTCTCCTTCCGGATGCTGGTCCTGAAGCTTAGGTGACCCTGGAGACAGTAAGGATGTAGGAGGACCTCAGAGAGCAGGGACTCATGGGATAACTGGCCAGGCCACTAGAAAGAAGGGCAGGTGGCACAGTGAGCACAGGGGACAGAGGTGAGGGTGCTCCTGGGGCCACAGGGTGCGGTTGCCAGCTGAATGCCCCCTACAGTCACATTGCATTTGGGGACGAGATCCCTGTCGTGGTCCACCCCAGCTCTGAGAGTCCAGGCTTGGCGAGGACGATCGCTTCTGTGCTTTTCATTGCTCCAGGTGCACGTAAGGCACACAGATGTACATGCATATAGCGTAATTTTTTTCCCCCAACATTCTTTTAAGGACAATTTTCAACTATTCTGAGAAGCTAAAAGATTTTAAAGTAGACATCCATATTCCCACCACCTAGATTCTGTGATTAACGTTTTACTATACTTGTTTTTTCACGTATCTGTCCATCTGTTCCTCCATCTACCCATCAGTCCACCTTATTTTTTTCATGAACTTCAAAGGAAGTTGCCAACCTGTACACTGACTTACAGTTTAGTCATGTAGAATATAAAAATGAATCCCAGAGGGGCTGGGAGCGTTGATTAAACTTGGGGCAGTTTCATTTATAAATATTTCATTTGAGCGATTGTGATGGCTTTCTCTGAAGTCAGCACACATCCCATGTTCATGACTGAGGAAGCCCAAGACTGGAGTCTGCGAGCATCTTGCTCATCTGTATACTTCAGTGGCAAAACTGCACAGAGGCCAGGTAGCCTAGACCCCAGTGCCGTTTTCCTGTGCTCTCTGCACACTACCTCTGACTAGCCTTGCTGCCTGGGACCGGTCTCAGGACTCGTTCACAGCACTAAGGAGCGTTGTCCTGAGTGCCCAGCCTATACACCCAAGATTAGAAGCTACAAATTAGGGAGCAGGTGTGGGGATTGGGGGTGAAAGTGCCATAAGACACAGAGATGTTAGGGAAAGGTGATGGTTGACCGCTCAGCTGCAGCGGGGAAGAGCTGGAAAACACACCCAGGACCATGGCACATAGCCGGGGGCCCTGTGGTAGAGGAGGCCTGCAGGTGACTGCTGCTTGGTGGGTCCCCAGTGATAGTGACGTCCATAGTCATGGCCCTGAGAGGGCTTAAAAGAGTCAAAGTTTTTCATATATTTTGCTTCATGGGGTCAGTTTTAAAAATGGCGAGTTACAGAGGTGCACGGGTTAGCACGACAAGCCTCATCCTCACCCATAGGCCCCTGCCCCGTGAGGCTATCAAGGTGGGAGCAGGTACTTCACTTTCTCCTTTATCTGGTTTAAGAGTTTTCTTGGTTGGATTAATCACTGAGAACATAAGCCTCATTTCCCTTTGGTTTCTTGAAGATAAAAGCATTTCAGAGCAGCTTCACCTTCCTGTCAGCTGGCAGGCTCGGCCGTGGTTCCCCTCTGGATGGTGGAGGCCACTTCCCTTCTCGGCCCATCTCTGCATCCACAGTTGGGCTCTTACGTCTGTGCCTCCCACCCTGACTCCTGAGTGCAAATGAAAGCCTGAAAGTGCTCTGTGAAACATCAGATGACGTGCTGCTAAATTTCCATGCTGCAAGCATTGCACGTCAGCGAGGGTCTTGAAAGGGAGGGGTCTGTTTTGTTTGCATTTTGAGACATTCGATTGTCCTACTGACCATCTCCACCAGGCTTCCTCATCAGAACCACACAACACAGAACATGATTTGAGCACACTGTTTCCACTTCCCCAAGGATGGCGCAGCGAGGAGTGAAGGTGCAGATGCCACAGGCCAGCGGTTCTCCAGCTGTGGTCGGCCCGTGCCCACACCCAGTAGTATGTGCTTTAACAGGCCCTCCAGCAGCTTCCAGTGCTCGTGTGGGAGAACCACCAACCTGTAAATGATTGGAGTAGATTTGGTTTGGAATATAATTTCTCCAAGTAAAAATAGAGACGTTAGGAAAAAAAAGGGAAAATGTGCCACTCGCGCTTTGCTAGTGTGATGCTCCTGGTGGGCCCTGGCCAAGCCTAGAAGATGAACGCAGTGCTGCCTTTCAGGGCATTGTCTTGGAGTCCTGCGGGGAAGGTAGCTGTCAGGCCCCCTCTGACCTGGGCAGTCAGCAGCACTCCCTGCCTGTGGGAGCCAGAATCCCAGCTCTCCACCCTCATACTTCTGACCAGGGCTTTGTTTTCTCTCAGAGAACTTAAGCATTGTTAACAACACGCTGTCCACTGCCTGTGCCATGGACTTTGTCCTACCTGGTCATGCAGAGAGAGTCTTGCTGAGAATAGGAGGAGGCAGGAGACTCTTGCATAGAGATGTATTATTTTACAAAGACCCTTAAACTCTAGTTTTGACCATCGGAGTAGCAGAGGTCGTGTGGGTAACAAAACATCTTAGGAACACTGCAGTCAGCGTGTGCATGTGTCTCCCCTGGGTGTTAGGGAAACAGCCTCAGCTGTCTGAGAAGAGGTGCCCATGGGGTGAGGGCAGAGCCAGGCCCCTTCAAAGGGCTCTGTGGTGCCCCAGTCCCAGTGTGTCCAAGTGAAATGGCCTTTTTTCAAGAGGTTTTATCCCCCTCTGTTTTTTCACTTTTCTGTTGTCATAATGCTGCTGATGATGATGTTTTAATGTGGTTCATTCTTGTCACTTTTCCATTTTTGTGATGCTGCTGATGTTTTCACATGGTTCATTCTTAACTCATAGGTCTGTCTGTTTGTGTTTTAATAGGACAAGGGCTCAGAGGACTGGACGTGCTCAGACATCGGTGTTCTTCTTCCCAGTTCTTGACCCCTGGTCCTGTCTCCAGCCCATCTCGGCTTATCCACTTTGACTCCTTTGAGCCGTTCGGAGGGGCGATTTCTGGTAGTTGTGGCTTTTATGCTTTCAAAGAATTCCTTCAGTCCAGAGAATTACTCCTGGCAGCCCTGTGTGTGTCACCCACAGGTGACCTGCAGCAGTATGTACTTTCAGTGCACCTACTGCTTACCGTTGCTTTAGTCACTAATCGCTTTCTGGTTTGAAAGACGCAGTGGGTCCTCCCTCTCCTGAATCCTTTCCTACATGACGCCCTGCTGGCCCATGCAGCCACACCAGAAAGACTCTTTCCAGATTGTCTTGAGTCACTGGCATCTCACTATATGATAGGGACGGCTACTACCTAGGGCACTTTAAGTCAGTGACAGCCTCTTATTTGCACTTCACTGTTGACCATAACTGTTTCCCCGGAGCAGGAGCTTGTGGAAATACCTTGGATGACGTTGCAGCCTGCAGCAGGTGCTTCCAGCTGGGGAGTCCTTTGGGAGCACTTGTCAGCGTCTTTCCTCATATCATATGATCACTAACATATTTAAGGTATGCGCTATTTGCCCAGCTTTTAGAAAATCCAATCATTTTTCTAAAAGGAAGTACTGCACTCAGTGATGTCATTCTGTAGATTTACTGTGGTTGCTTGTCCCATTTATAGAGATACAGCACTGGCCACAACATGTCATGTGCAGCACTTGGTGTTTGCAAGACTCACACAAAAAGATTTAAAGTGGCAGCTTTACTCCATTTGGTGAAAGATGAACAGAGGTCACAGCCGTGAGCTGTGGAAGTTTCCGGGAATGTCCCAGGGTGAGCTCCACACGCCCAGTGCGCATGCGCCCCCAAGCCACTTCACACCTACGGGGTTAGTAACCACATCTGATGCCTGGGGATTCAGCAGAGGGGAACACTGCGTCTTTCAGTAAGAAAGTGTACAGTCCTTTTTCCTTCTACAGCATGTCAGCATCTCAAGTTCATTTTTCAGCCTACGATATAACAATTTGTAATAAAGCCTTCACGAGCTCACGACATGAAGCACTGTTCTGTCCAAGTACTCTCAAATGTTTCTGATACTGCTGAGTAGGACCATCAGAAAAGCTAGCACTGAGTCATGATGGAGCTCTGTCCATATTTTCTGATCTCTAAGTATCTGTTCTGCCGCTGTGTGCTGTGGAGTTGACTTGGTGTTCTGTCCCAGTGCGGTGCCTCCTCCTGACTCCCCCACTGCTCTCTGTGGTGAGAAGTTTGCCTTGTTCAATAATTACTGTACCCTCGCATGACTGTTACAGCTTTCTGTGCAGAGATGACTGTCCAAGTGCCACATGCCTATGATTGAAATGAAAAATCTATTGTTACCTCTGAGTTGTATTCCACGAAAAATGCTGTCCAGCAGCTCATTTAGGAAAAATTCTATTTTTAGCTTTTCATTTCTCAGCTGTCCTTTTCCTGTTTGATTTTTGACAGCAGTGGAGAATGGGTTATATAAAGACTGCCTGCTGATATGAACAGAAATGCATTTGTAATTCATGAAAATAAATGTACATCTTCTATCTTCACATTCATGTTAAGATTTCGGTGTTGATTTCCTCTGGATCAGCGTGTCTGAAGGGACAGTCAGGGTCAGTTTGTGCTTAACACAGAAATGCTCATGGGCCTCACTTTGCCGCTCTCGGCACTGCCCCAGCACTTTGGTTTACATAAGATGATTTAGAAACGTATTTCTGTAGGGTCCTTTTTTCCTCTGCACTGGCAGAGAATAAATTCTGTCATTGTCCTTTATTCAAATCATGGTTCTTAAATATTCTGTCAAACCCTGATAAAGAAGTCCAAACATCCCAGGCTGGATTCTCTGCTTCTCTCTAGAGGGTGTGCCCGTGTGCCTCAGAGCTGCTACTGGGCAGGGCCACCCCGCAGCACCTGGCCTACGCCACCGTGCGCAGGGCACTGGTGCTCACACCAGATGGGGCTGAAGAAGGGTGGCTGACTCATCCTTAACAATCAGAACCACATCTCAGTTCTTGCCCTAAAATACATTGTTTCCCTTCCACGCTCCAAGAGCTGCTGTGTAAAGGTCCACACAGCATGGACAGGAGACGGATCTGACTGTTATCTGATACATTGATAAGTCAGTTTTCATTTTTAAAAGAGCATTGACAGTTTTATTACTTTTGTTTCTTTGTACTTTTTAAATGGAATGTTAGTATTATTATGAGGCTAATTTACAGTCTTCTTCTAATTAGAAAAACACAGCTTTGGCTAATAGCTGGGGACTGTGAACTCTTTCCTATCCCCCTTGCTGGTACTGTGGAGTCAGGTTGGCATGAAACCACTAACTGCATTCTAGAATTACTGTAGCCATAAGTTGTGTGCTTTTTGTTGATCATGCCAAACATATTTTAACAGGTCAGAGAATTGTCATAACCAAGAAATCTATGAAAAGCACTAGCTGTTATGTGTGATGGACTCATCATTTTGGCTCTTCTTACATTTGGAAAAATGTGCAGATTAGGTCATCTAAATTTATCTTGGTGATACCTCCATTATCAGTGTGCTCAAATAAGCTTTCAGACTAATGGCTTTTTTGGTGTCTTAAAAATGTAAGCAAAAAAATTCCTGTTAAACATTCCAGTCCATTCATTCAGTATGAAACAAATACCTAACAAGCCAATGGGATGGATTTGAGAGAACTAGCATGAGGACTCTGTTCTGACACAAGTCTTCAAAGCTGACAGAGACATGCAGACCATCGTGGCATCTCAGTGGAAGAATTTCATTCTTCCGTGTGTGCAGTACACAGGGCATGGTGTGTTCACGCTCATTCACCCTCGTTCCTTCTGCTTTCGGGCACAGGCGATGGGTGTGGAGGTAACTGGTAGCTTTGAGAAGCTACTTGTGGCTTGCCAGTGGTTGTCTCTAAGGAATCAGAAGGTATCCTGCCCACGCTGCATGCCACATCATGTTCAGACCATTCGGAGGAGACTGTTTATCTTTATTTGCTTATGTGTTAATATGGTTTTTAAATTGGTAACTTTTATATAGTATGGTAACAGTATGTTAATACACACATACATATGCACACATGCTTTGGGTCCTTCCATAATACTTTTATATTTGTAAATCAATGTTTTGGAGCAATCCCAAGTTTAAGGGAAATATTTTTGTAAATGTAGTGGTTTTGAAAATCCGAGCAATCCTTTTGCTTATGCGTTTTTAAAGCATTTGTGCTTTAAAATTGTTATGCCGGTGTTTGAAACATGATACTCCTGTAGTGCAGATGAGAAGCCGTAACAGTAAATACGTGGTTTCTCTGCCTGTCATCCACCTCGACACGACGGACAGGAAACACATGGGAATCCAGAGCGAATCCGCTAGGATTGCACCAGGTTTTCCTGATGCTTGTTGCCTTTTTTTGCGCTGTTTATCCGTGTAGAGCACTCAAGAAAGTTCTGAAACTGCTTTGTATTTGCTTTGTACTGTTGGTGCCTTCTTGGTATTGTACCCCAAAATTCTGCATAGATTATTTAGTATAATGGTAAGTTAAAAAAAATGTTAAAGGAAGATTTTATTAAGAATCCGAATGTTTATTCATTATATTGTTACAATTTAACATTTATTTGTGGTATTTGTGATTTGGTTAATCTGTATAAAAATTGTAAGTAGAAAGGTTTATATTTCATCTTAATTCTTTTGATGTTGTAAACGTAATTTTTAAAAGATGGATTATTTGAATGTTTATGGCACCTGACTTGTAAGAAAAAAAACCTACAAAAAAAACCTTAGAATCATTAAATTGTGTCCCTGTATTACCAAACTAGCATGTACTGTGCATGTATAGTTTAACTGCAGTTTCACGTGTGAAAGTATGAAATCGTCTAGTCCTTTTTTGCAGCATTTTCCAAATAAGTATGTCTTCCTAACTTGGCTGTGCTTATAATGATTTGCGATGGGAACATAGGCTGTTCCTCCCGAGTTAAAGGGGGATTTTAGTGCCCCATTGGGTTTCCAGGTGGCTTTTCAGACCTCTGGGTGTAGGGGAAGAAGGCAGTGCCCATGTCCGTCTCTCCTCGTCCTCTTGAATTTCAGCAACCCTGCTGCTGGGGAGATGTAATGGGCAGCCCCTCTTTTCAGACCAAGAAGTCGTGAATCTATTAGGGACTCTTGGACGTTTGGTTCTTGTCAATATTGGGCATTATGCAGTGACTTATTTACAAGACAGAGGTATTGGAAAATGTTTTTGATGTGATCTTGTAGAAAGAGCACAGGCTTTGAACCCATAAAACTGGGTCTCTGCTCATGACTGCAGCTGGCATTTGGCCGGTCACTCTGCGCCTCTCCGCTTCAGACTTCAGCTGTAAAGTGGAACCAATATGACTTGCCTCGCATGTGGTAAAGATTGCAAAAATATTTCAAGTGTTTAGCACTTCAAAGCAAGTACTCAGTAAATAGCAAGTCTTCCTAAATGCTTTCGTACTTCATTAAATTTTGTTGTAAGGTGTCACTAAAATGTCTGCTAACTGAAGTAACTGCTTTCTGTTAATCTGAGAGAGGCAAACCTCTCCTGTCAGAAACTTTGTGCAGCAGAATGAGCTGCTCCCGCCTAAACGGGAAGCGTTCGATGGGGTATCTGAAACACCTGTGGGACATTCCCTCGCTTTCTCCTGAGAGACGAGCACTTCAGTGTGGTCCTGCTCCTGCAGAGAGCGACTAAATAGCCATCCCCCTTGCTCAGCACCGGAGTCTGATCCCCATGCTCCCCACTTCATGTCGGGCTTGTCACCTGAGCAGTACCACAGCCGCTGCGGGAAGTGCTTGGGCCAGCGTCTAGGCTGGCCGGCTCGCTGCGTGTGTTCAGAACCAGCGGACAGTGTTCCCCCGCGGGCCATGTGAGAGGAAGTAGGTGGAGGCAGAGTGCAGACCCCACCCCTGCAGCCCGGCTGTCCGGGGAGGCACAGAGGAAGGGGCAGCCAGGGAGGAGCTGTGAAGGGCCAAGTGTCACAGGGATGGGTTTGCATGTCCCTGGGTCTAAGGGGAAGGAGGCAGCAGAGGGACGATGGGCCTGAGGGGTGGGGCAGTGGGGTCCAGATGGACATGAGGCTCTTCCTCTGAACCTGGCACCAAGGACAGCCAATGACAAAGTCATTGTCTAGCTGGAGAAGAGGACATGGGGGGAGGTCGTGCCCAGTGACACATCTTTTTCAGGTCAAGGTGGGAGACAAGGGCTCTGCTGAGGGTGAAGAACTCCCATGAAAGCTGTAGTAAGAGGACTGCCTGCCACCAGGAGGGCCTGTAGCACTGCACTAGGACATTGTTCTCCCACCCTGCACGTCATGTTAGCTGCACTGGCCCAGCAGAGGACCGAGGGGACGAGGAGGAGTGGTGAGAGTGTGGGGCTGGCTTGCAGGGCCACTGAGCGACGTGGGTGGTGGTCAGATTCCCGTCACGTCCACACTCAGAGTGGAGCAGCTCTCGGCATCACAAGCCTGGGCTGTGTCCAGAGAAGCAGAAAGCCTTCAGGGCAGGGCTGTCTGGGGAGCTGTGAAGCCCTGGTGGGTAGCGACAGTGTGTAAGCTGGGGCAGGAGCAAGGAGGGAGGGAAGAGACCCTGTCCAGTTCCAGCTGCAGATCACCCAGTGGAAGACACCAATCCTGTGGGTTTCCTTTTGCTGGACTTCACACTGACTCTGATCTGCTCTCAGGCCAGTCCAGCCAAACACGGAGTTCCTGCCACGTGCCCGGCAAAGCCAGAGGCTGGGACTACAAAGGGATAGTCCCCATCTTCCGGGAAATCCCTTAAGTTGCAGGTCTCTGAGGGAAGGGAGAGCACCTTCCAGCTATGTGGATGCCGAGACGACCAATGTCCGGTACTTTCATGATGGTATTTCTGGGGGGGTCCGCAGTGTGTGCATTTAAAAGCTGAATGATTACAACAGGAATGTGAAAAGTAGTGACCCTCCATTAGAAAGCCAAGCTTTGTCTCCTCCCAAGAGGATCAGAAAGACCATCCTGGTCGTTGTCACTTCCCTCCACTGAGAGCCACCCAGTGCTGTGGGCGCACAGAAAATAGGCAGGAGCCCATCTGGAAGTGAAAGGCATCCTCAGTCACTGGTGCCCGGTAGACTCTTTCCTGTTTCCTTTTGCCCTGCATGCTCCATTTCCTAATTTCTTCTTTCCAAAGTTGGGAGTCTGGGGGAGTTCTTTGTATAGTAATGTCCTGCATCCGCAAGTTGGGCCTAGAGATGCTCTCCCTGTGGCTGACCAGAAGCGTCGACACTGTCCCTGGTCTGGATTGTGAGCTGTGGTACGCTGGGCTGCGTCCCAGGGATGGGAAGCCCGGCTGTTTGCACATGATGGTGCGGAGCAGCTGTGCTGTGGACACATGGGCTTGGGGAAGAAATGTGGGAATCCCAGCGCTGAGTGCAGGAAGCACCTGAGTGGGTGTGAGCGGGGAGGATCCCTCCAAATTTCTTGGCCTGAAGGAGCAGGGGAGCCAAAACCCCTTTGTTTTGGTAAGACCAGGCGCTTGGCAGCTGAGGGAATGGGTGGGATCTGGGACGCCGCCAAGTGTGTGAGGGAGGGGTGCCCTGGGGGGGAGGTGCCGAGGAAGACTTGCACAGCTATCCATGCACTGCCCGCCAGGCCTGCGGCCAGCCTGGAGAGTCAGGCAGGGACCCAGTGGCCATGTCACTGTTAGCCTTCAATTTGTGCCTGCTTTTTTCTTTAATCCTAGAGAGGCTCTTACTTCCTTTCTAAAGCTGCCACTACTTCCTTTAAAATACTAAAGTGTTCCCATGGGCATGGGGAACCTGCTAGACTTTATGGATTAGAAAACATGGGTTTTCTGAGATGAAACCAACTACTCCAAGGAGGAGGGGACACTGATGAGACCACAGGGTGGGACCCACAGGAGGCCAAGCACCAAGAGCCAATGCTGATTGCTTTTCTAGGATTGTTTTGTTTTTTAAATTACTTTTGAAAGTCTTTTTTTCTCACTTACACATCCCATAAAGCAGTGATTTTCAAATACTTTTATCACTGGTGCCTTTTCATGGTGTGAAGTTGGCAGGAGTTTGCCTTCTGTGAATAAGGGCGCAGGGGGCTGTCTGTCACTGAACAGCACAGTGTGTCGGCCATTAGAGGAAACTGCCAGGATGGTGGGGACTGGAGAGAGAGGAGTAGATGTCACAGAAGACTGAGTAATTGAATAAAGAAACAAGGCCACAGATGACTGTTAACACCTCCACATTGGACCAGGGTGGGGACGGGGAGAGATCAGTGGATTGGGTAAGGTCGTCCTGCCGTTTAAAAGTGTAGAAAGAAGCTGGGCACAGTGGCTCACACCTATAATCCCAGCACTCTGGGAGGTCGAGGCAGGAGGATCACTTAAGGCCAGGAGTGCGAGACCAGCCTAAGCAACATAGTAAGACCCTGTCTCTACAAAAAAAAAAAAAAATTGTTCTTAATTAGCTGGGCATGGTAGCACATTACATACAGTCCCAGCTACTCAGGAGGGTAAGGCAGGAAGATCACTTGAGCCCAGGAGTTTTTGAGGTTGCAGTGAGCTGTGATTGCACCACTGCTCTCAAGCCTGAGTGACAGTAAGACCCTGTCTCTTTAAAAAAAAAAAAAAAAAAGGATAAGAAGAATTATTAAGACCACTGGAGAAGTCTTACAGGTAATGGAAAGGCAGGCAATAGATGATAAGAAAGATACATTTGAGAATCTAAAAAGATGCTTAATTAAAGATTACTCAGTCAAAAGAAAAAAAAATGAATTTGTAAGGCAGTGAGTATTGCAGTAGATGAAACAAACAGGCTGCCCTGATGGCACTGATAATGTGCAGAGAAGTCAGGCATCAGTGAATGTGACTAATACAAAGAAGTTAAAACTACAAAGGTGATAAGTGCTTGAAAGACAACAAATGCAGGAGTGAGAGACACTGACTCCCGCAGTATTGGAAAAGGCACTGTCACTGCTAGCTTGAAAACAAAAATCCATAAATTGCAAGGGTAGCTGCCTCATTTTTTAATGCGTCTCAGCTAAGAAGGAAATGCTGGGCAAAGCGGATTTCAAAGGGGAGAAAGTCCTATTGTCAGGGAAGGGCACCGCAGCAGGAAGGTGCCAGGGTATTAACACTGGGACTTGGTGGTGTGCTCAGCCGCTGGAAGCGGGGACTGGGAGCACAGCATTTGAAGGGTGTGTGCCAAGGGGGGCGCTCAGGGCAGGGCGGAGTTCCAAAGCGAAGTGAGTTCCCTGAGAAGATGTGAGCTGCTGTGTGCGCTGTGCAGACGGCACAAAGAACATTTTAATGAAATCAGAAGGGGGAAAAGCAGATGACATCATGACAGGAGAGAAGACGGTGCCTCAGCCTGTCTTGCTTTGTCTCTGGCAGGTGGTGAGGGCTGCGGGGTGAGCAAGCTGCCAGCGCTAGCCTCAGCCCTGGGGCCCCAGCTGGACCCCCAGAGGACTCTCTGAGGGCAAGCCACAATCAACTGGATCTTCTGGAGGGAGCAGGTCCCAGAATAGACTGTGAAGTGGGGAGGATTGGGCAAGAACAAGTCAGACTGAAGGCATTTCTCTTTTCACATAGGGTTAGACACCGGCCAAGTAGACCTGGAGACACTGTATTCAATTGGTGGATGGTAATGGCTTCATAATGGCTCCCCAAGGGTGGCGTGTGCCTGCACTGACCTGGGTGGGGGGGAGCGCCCAGAAACATTGAAGCCGCACCCAGTTGGCACAGACGCCCCCTCAGGCAGCCGTCTGTTGCTCACATATCTGACACATGGGGCTAACTCAGGGTTGCATGTCTACACACACTCCCCCTGTTCCATTTAAGAACATGGTGTCATCAAGGTAGGAGGCCCCACCTGAGATCAGGGTCTCCTCTGCACAAGGAGCACCGAGAGGAAGATAGACACACCCCCAGCTGCCCTGAGCAGTCAATGGGTGCTGGAGGGAGCGTCCTTGCAGCGAGGCTTGGGCAGCATCTCTGTGGGGACTCCTTGCCACTGGGCTCTTGACCAGAAGCCATCTCGGTACAGTTACCAGGGACTCACTTGATTAGATGCTCCAGTGAGATTCACGGCCTAGGGTCAAAGTCAGAGATGGTGTCAGGCAAGGCCTTCTCAGCCCTGGGTCTCTGCTGGTGACAGCACCTGCCTCCCAGCAGCCAGCTGGCACACCCCCTCCCCTTCCCTTTCATTTGTCTTTTGTTTGCTTTGCATTTTCTTTTTCCTTGGAGACGGCAGGTGCACATTTCTGGTTTTGGAGGCTGTGTCAGTTTCCCGGAAGAGCCCCCACTGCTCCCATCCTGAGCACCAGTGGGCAGCATCAGTGCCAGCCTCCACAGGACATTCCCACCACCATGCCACCAAGAGCAGCAGCCAGATGCAGTAGGAATCAGGTCACGGGCTGTCCCATGGGAAGCCCCTCCATTGGAAGGCCCTATGGCCTTGCTACGCTGCTGCAGCCTGCTGACCAAATGCCCTTCTGGGCTCAGCCCTTCACACCCCAGCCTGGGGACCATGCCAGGCCTCCTTTGCCTGCCCTGAGGGTGAATTCACAGCCTGTGCCCAGCAGATCATTGGAACAAACTGGAAGATGGAGGAAAGGCCTGAGACCATCATCAATCCCTCATGCTGGAGCAGAGCCTGGCTCCTCCTGGCATGGAGCACAGACCTCCCACCTGCTCTGCCCCAAGGCAGCTCTGCTGCTGGGGTTGGCCTAATGAGGACTGTCCCGATATCACCTGGGCTCAGGTAGCACTCCTGGTGTGCCAGGGAATTTTCAGCATCCTCTTGACAAGTGCACCAGAAGCCTTAATACTTTGTATTAAGACTAGAAAACGTTTCATGGAAGGTGCCATATCATATAGCAAGTGGAGAAACGGCATACAGGTGCTGAGAACTCCAGGACTCCTCTGTCCACAGAAATATCTCATTTTACCTCCTGCCATCGGTGCTTGCTCCTGTTCACTTTGTGCAAAAATTAGGCCTTGGGCTACACATAGGACTGCATTCTGCCTTCCAGGACTCTACCATTGTATCTTTTTTTTTTTTTTGAGACAGAGTCTCGCTCTGTTGCTTGAGCTAGAGTGCTGTGGCGTCAGCCTAGCTCACAGCAACCTCATACTCCTGGGCTCAAGCACCCTTTCTGCCTCAGCCTCCCGAGTAGCTGGGACTACAGGCATGTACCACCATGCCCGGCTAATTTTTTCTATATATTTTTAGTTGTCCAGTTAATTTCTTTCTCTTTCTATTTTTAGTAGAGACAGGGTCTCGCTCTTGCTCAGGCTGGTCTCAAATTCCTGAGCTCAAAGGATCCACCCGCCTCGGCCTCCCAGAGTGCTAGGATTACAGGCGTGAGCCACCGCACCCGGCCTCTACCATTGTATCTTGAAAGTAGTTAACCTTCCTTTGTCAAAATCCCCTGGAACCATGGGAGCCCGCTCCTCATTTGGGGAAGTTATCAGATCTCCCCTTAGACACGTCCTAATCCTGGGGGTGAGGGATTGGCCCAAGCCTTTCTCTTCACCAAATCTGCTCACTCCTCTCCTCTTGTTCATATCCCTATTTTTTATATAGATTTTGCTTTTTTAGTACAGTTTTAGATTTACAAAATAATTGAGCAGATCGTACATAGAGTTTCACACACCCACTCCCCTCTCCTCTCACCCCTCCCGCCTCGGCACACCTATCCCTACCCTAACCCCTGACGACCACAGGGTTTTTTCCTGTTGCTGTAGTTTTGCCTTTCCCAAAATGTCACATGGTTAGAAACAATACAGAATGCATCTTTTTCAGACTGGCTTCTTTCACTCAGCCATGTGCATTCAAGATTCCTGCGTGTCTGTTCATCTCTAGATAGCTCATCTCTTCGTATCACTAAGTAATATTCGATTGTGTGGATGTACCACAGTTTATCCATTCAGCTATTGAAGGACATCTTGGTTACTTCCAGTTTTTGTCAATTATGAATAAAGCTGCTATAAACATCTGTGTACAGGTTTTTTGTGGACATACGTTTCAAGTCATTCTGGAGTTCACCTAGGAGCACAATTCCACCAGGCCCAGATGTTTTAAGGAAGAATTATCAATTCTCTTAGAAAAAACAATCCTAAATTTCATGTGGAATCAAAAAAGAGCCCAAATAGCCAAAGCAATTCTAAGCAAAATGAACAAATTTGGAAGCGTCACTTTACCCAACTTCAAATTATGCTACAAGGCTGTCGTAACCAAAACAGCATGGTACTGGTATAAAAGTAGACACATAGATCAGTGGAACAGAATAGAGAACCCAGAAATAAAACCACATACCTACAAAGAACTGATCTTAGACAAAGCAGACAAAAACATGCAATGGGGAAAGGACACCATTCAATAAATGGTGCTGGGAAAATTGGATAGCCACATGCAGAAGAATGAAACTGGATCCCTATCTCTCACCATATACAAAAATCAACTCAAGGTGAACTAAAGACTTCAATGGAAGACCTAAAACTAAAAAAATTCTGAAAATACCCTAGGAAAAACTATTCTTGGCATTGGCCTAGGCAAAGAATTTATGACTAAGACCCCAAGAGCAAATTCAAGAAAAGCAAAAATAAATAAATGGTACCTAATTAAACTAAAAATCTTCTGCACAGCAAAAGAAATAATCAACAGAGTCAACAGATAACCTACAGAATGGGAGAAAATATTAGCAAGCTATACATCCAACAAAGGACTAATATCCAGAATCTACAGAAACTCAAATCAGCAAGAAAAAAACAATCCCAATAAAAAGTGGGCAAAAGACATGAACATTTTTTAAGAGATACAAAGGGCTAACAAATGTGAAAAATACTCAACATCACTAATCATCAAGGAAATGCAAATTAAAACCACAATGAGAGACCACCTTACCCCTGTCAGAATAGGCATTACTGAAATGTTGAAAAACAATAGATGTTGGTATGGATGGTAGATGGGGTGAAAAGGGAGCACTTATACAGTGTGGATGGGAATGTAAACAGCATGGAGATTTCTCAAGGAGCTAAAAGTAGATCTGCCATTTGATCCAGCAATCCCACCACTGAGTATCTCCCCAAAGGAAAAGAAGTCAATATATCAAAAAGATACCTGGACTCATATGTTTATTGCAACACAACTCACAGTTGCACAGATATGGAATCAATCTAAGTGCCCATCAACTGATAAGTGGATAAAGAAAATGCGGCATATGTATACCATGGAATACTACCCAGCCATAAAAGAAGAATGAAATAATGTATTTTGCAGCAACCTGGATGGAACTGGAGGCCAGTATCTTAAGTGAAGTAACAGGAATGGAAAACCAAATACCACATGTTTTGACTTATAAGTGGGAGCTAAACTATGCGTACGCATGGTCATACAGAGTGACATTATGGACATTGGAGACTCAGAAGGGGGAGGTTGGGAGGGGATAAGGGATGAAAAATTACCTGTTGGGTACAATGTACACTATTCCAGTGATGGGTACATTAAAAGCCCAGACTTCACCACTGTACAATACATCCATGTAACAAAAAAACATTTGTACCCCCTAGATCTGTGGAAATAAAAATGATCAATTCTCTACAGTCTGTTCAGGAAATAGAAGCAAAGGGGACACACATAACTCACTCTATGAGGCCAGCATTATCCTAATACCAAAACTAAATAAAGACATTATAAGAAAGGAAAACTACAGGCCAATATCTTTCATGAATTTAGATGCAAAATGTTCAGTAAAATATTAACAAATAGAGGCCGGGCGCGGTGGCTCA
>RJWJ010024296.1:0-25063 GCA_004363605.1 Indri indri | reverse complement strand
TGAGCCACCGCACCCGGCCTTGCTTTTCTTATTTTCGGAGTTTGTGAAAAGACCAAGAATTCTGTTTTATAGTATAAATTAATATTATTAGCTGAGAAAATCAGATCAATTTAAGTGTTTTAATCAACTATGATTTCTATTAGTATAAATTTTATAACAATAAATGTATAGTATAATTTCTAATAGGTTAAATTTAATAATAATAACTGTATAGTAATGCCAATCTGGTGCTCCATACTGACATTTCAGTATTGTATTTGCCTTGATTACTCTAAAGTAATGCTTATATTTTTCTGATTACAAAAGTAATACATATTTGTTATAAAAAATTTTGTTAAAATTTTATATTAAAAAGTACAATAAGAAATTTAAATTTAAATTTCCTCTTCTCCCCCTTAGACAGTTGTCCCTATCTAGAGAGCTACTGTCAATACTTCTAATTATAGGTCTGAATTATCAGGCTACAAAATTGGCAGTAGGTATTTTGTTTTGTTTTGTTTTCTTGATGGCTGAACTTATTTTCTGTCTCAAGCCTTTCTGTTGGTGAAAATGTAATATTAGTCAATATATGGTGAACTTGATTTACTTTTACTTTTTCTTTTGTAGAGATGGGGTCTTGCTATGGTGTCCAAGCTGGTCTTGAACTCCTGGCTCCTCAAGCTATCTTCCCACCTCAATCTCCCAAAGTTCTGGGATTACAGGCATGAGCCACTGTCCCTGGCCGAACTTGATTTATTCTAATTTTTTCTCCAGTAAAATAAGGATTTCCCTATCAACCTTCTTTTTTCCAAGGATTTTAGTTTGATTCCAGAGGCTAATGTAGGTACAAAGCATCTGGCAAGATGTGGGATGTGGTAGGTAACTAGTCCTCAATCACTATACCCCAGGACAAGCCTGATCAATGCTGCTGCTGGTGTCAGCATGCCACCATCCTCTTTACATGGCTGCCACAGAAAACTGCTGCCAGGAGTTAACTCTGATCTTTCCCCCATCCTTGCCCCATTCTGCATCCTTAGCTAAAGATACAATTTGGACAACAAATTATTCTATTTGAAATTCTGCCTCCTGAGGAATGTCCTTTCATAGCCAACCCTTAATGGAGCTGTACTTCTACACAATTCTTTTGGCCAGTTCTAGCAGATAATGCCATATGATGCAATGACATCTGTAAAGCAGACTCAACACCACAGTTCCCCAGCCAACTAGGCATTAGGAATGTCCTTGAGGCTGTAAGAGTGAACTGAAGGGTAAGTAAAATGAAGACACACTGGGCATGTAAATGGCCTGTTCAGGAAAGGTACTTTGGCCTTCCCGACCTGTTGAGTCCTGTTTGAGGATATATATATATCCACTTAATTATGAAGGATAGCTAGGGCCTCCCTAACTTTATGGCCAGATGAATCACATAGCACAGAGTTCATCATGGCTATTTTTCAAAAGAATATTATTTAGAATATTTTTTTCCCTAAAAGAGTGTTTCAGCTTGAGTTACCAGGCCTAAAGAAAGATGAGGGGAGAAGATTGAGATACAGTGAAGTAAGTCAAATTTCCATCCCCAGGAGCATGAGTGAGGAGCCAGAAAGAACGAGACAGGTAGGGTCAAAAGCCATTATAAGGGTATATTATTGAGGTCACTGCTGTGAACAGCAGTGGCTCTTGAGAGCGATAAATACAGCCCTTAACATATGGGAGTAGCCTAGAACTATCTGCTAGATTTTGATTTTTCTAAGCGCTGGCCTGGCACTCACAGCTAAGTCTCAGCATTCTCCTGTTGGATGTGGACAATTTCCTAGAACATCAACATTGGACAAGGCCACACACTGTGATGCATTAGGACAAAAAGATCTCTTGGTGATCACATCTGATTAAACAGATTAAAAACATGAACATTGTCCAAACCACACAAATGACCAAGCATCTCCCTAACCTGGCTAATATGATTCTTTATCAATTCTAGATTAATCCTCACTTTATTTTTCCCACCTTGTAAAGATATTTTGAAGATATCCAATCAGAATTACCCTCACTTCCTAACAGTATCCAATCCAGAGCAAAGCCGTGATTTCTTACATTCCCCTCAAAATACCTAGCACAGCTAAAAATCCTTTAAGTCCTTTCTAACACCGTCTTACAGAAATGTCCCACAATTCCCCAAGGGGTGAGTTCTCCCTCATTGCAATGAACATCCAACCCAACTTGTTCAATGGCAGGTGTGTTCCTAGTGGTATTTGGCTGTAGCACATTGACACGCTATTCTGCTGAGGCCTCAGATATCCCACCCACATTTCTGAGCTGTGCGTGGACACAGACCAAGCAAGTGTCTATGAGCTTCCCTGGTGTGGAGGAGAGGCAGAAAGCAGAGTGAGTCAAATTTCCATCCCAGCTGCATCTCAACTCAAAAGTGCCAGTCTCTTCTGCAAGTCTCTTACAGGGCTTGTCAAAGCATCCTGATCTTCCTTAGACACTTTAAGCAGCATGGGATTCCCTTGGACACAAGAGCCAATTGGTTTAGCTGTTTATGCTGCAGCCTGCGCCAGCAGAAGAGCCTTCTCTTGCTCTGGGCCTTACTCAAAGGGGAAGCTTTTTAGGTCATTCAGAAATAAATTTGGCAGTACTCTTACATGTGAAATAAACTGCCTCCAAAATCTAAATAGGCCCTCTAAATGTTGAAGGATGTACAGGGTTCAGTAATTCCTTCTTATTTTTATTTTTATTTTTGAGACAGTCTCTGTTGCCCCAGCTAGAGTGCAGTGGCGTAATCATAGCTCACTGCAACCTCAAACTCCTGGGCTCAAGTGATCCTTCTGCCTCAGCAGTATGAGTAGTTGGGACCACAGGTGCGTGCTACTGCACCTAGCTAATTTTTCTATGTTTTGTAGAGACGGGGTCTCACTCTTTCTCAAGCTGGTCTTAAACTCCTGACTTCAAGCAATCCTTGCACCTCAGCCTCCCAAAGTGCTAGGATTACAGGTGTGAGCCACCATGCCTGGCCTCTTTCAGAACTTTAAATTTGTCTTTTTAGTTTTTATGGTTTCTGATAATAACTCTGTGATAATTCTTCATTCCTCTGTATATAATAAGTATTTTTTCTGTGGCTTCTTTTCAAAATTTCTGTTTATAATCAAATTCAGAAACATATTTGGCCATTTTTGGTGAATATTTTTCTGTCCTCTGCCCCTTTATCTGGGATTCCAATTATATGTATGTTAGACTGCTTGATACTGTCCCATAGGTCACTGATGTTCTGTTCATTTGTCTCACCTTTTTTTCTCTATGCTCCATTTTTGATAGTTTCTATGTCCTCAAGTTCACTAGTCTTTTATTCTATACTGTCCAACCTGCTGTTGACTCATTCAATGACATTTTCCCTCTCAGACATATTTTTCAGCTTTAGAAATTCTATTTAGATTATTTCTGTCCTCATTATCTATGTTCTTGAAAATATGGAGCACATTTATAATCACTTAACATCCTTGCCTGCTAGTTTTATTATCTTTTTTCATTTCTGGGTATATTTTCTGGATTTTGTTTCTATTTTCATCTCATTAGACTCATATGATATGCTTCTTTGCAAACCTTGTAGATTTGTGTTGGATACTATTCGTTGTGAATTTTATGTTGCTCTTTACTGGGTTTTGTTGTATTCCTTTAAATAGCATTGGGTTTTGGTTTGGCATGCAGTTATGTTACTTGGAATCAGTTAAATCATTTTGATGCTTGTTGTTAAGCTTTATTGTGGTGTGTTGAGAGCAGCAAATTATCCCCACAACAAAGGTAAAATCCTTTTGAGCACTCTACCCAATGCCATTTGTATGACAAACTATTTCCACTTGGATGGTAAAAACATGAACTATTCCCAGCCAGTTTGAGCTCTGAGCTCTGAAAATTGTTTTGCCTACTCTCTTTGTGGTATCCCTCCCCACCATTTCAGACAGTTTCTTCTCATCCATTACAGAGATTAGTATTCACCCTAAGACTTACAGGCCCTCTGCAGAGCTCCAGAGCTCTATCTCTGTGCTGCTCCCTTCTCACTGTTAGTCTGTCCTGCAAATTCTAGCTGACTTGGCCTTTGTGAATTCATACCTCTTTCTCTTCAATTTAGCAAGGCTTCTAGTCTCTGAATGTACCCTTCCTGTGCTACTGGCTATGCAATAAACATATGCAATTTTAGAGCTCACATTGTTTCTTTTCTTTAGGCAATCACAATCCTGTTTTACCTTTTGTTCAATGTCTAAAAACCATTTACATATGTGTATACACACACACACACACACACATATATATAAATTATATATATATATATATATATATAAATATTTACTTCAGGTGGGAAGTCCCTATTACTCCATTTTGGATGGAAGTGGAAGAAACACATTTACACATTTATTTCTAAAAATCTTTTAAAATGTGTTCAAAACTTTTATTTGCATTGATTTCATTTCAATAGTAAAATACAAAAATAGTAACAGGTGCAATATTTGAAGGCCAGGGAAGTCAAATACATTGAGAAACAAAAGACTATGTCATACTTGGTAAATCATACCTTCAAATATCCCAGTATCTAGCAAAAACATAAATGGGTATGTTGAATATAATTTTAGTTGTTTAAGGTAATTAAGATATTTCATTGTATTGTTTTCTCTCTTTAGTCACATGACATTTCTTAAAATTCTAAATGCTTATTTATTAGGGAAAACCCTTTTTGAGTCAGGAATAAGAACTAATTCAAAGAGATTTAAAATGATAAATCCTTTCCTGATTATCTCTTCTCCTAAAAGAAGAATGGCATTTCTAGAAAGTCACTTTTGTTCCATTGTCCTCATGGAATCAATGAACTGCTCCACCATGACAAAATGAAAGTCATTAACACAATATTGCTATATCCTGTCTGGCTTCCAGTGCTCTTCTTACATTAAAATAGCTTTCTAAAAGCATTGCACAATTTCTGCCTCTTTTAAGTAAGCTGGCAATTTCACACTTGTGAATTACCCAAATTTAGACCCCAGAGACTTAAGTGCCTACATGTTCCGAAAGAGTCATTAAACTCACTAGCATTTGCTCAGAGTAACTCAACTCATCCTTCTTGCCAAGCCCTTCATGAGTCATTCACTCTGCTGATCCACCTCCGTATTTGTTCAAAGATAAAAATTGCTTTGAGAGGCTCTCAGTTCTGTAAGTCTGTTCACCAAAATACAGCCACAACTGCTGCTGTAGTAGTAACCACCATGGGATGGCCTTACCCTCATGGTTTCATCACTGCTTCCTACTATGGTTTTTAATGTGCTATAACATTTCATTCTCCCCACAAAAGTCCCATGTGCACAAGGGGGCCAATAATGTTTGTTTGTCTCCAATCATAACCAATAGAAAAATACAAACAAAAAAAATTGTGTATTATAACCTTAATAGGTTTGTCCAAGTAAATATCACTTGAGTGTGCTTCAATAAATCACTGAAGTCATTAACAAAGAAATATGCTAATCAATAGATATCTAGTTTTAAAGGATGAGTGAAATACAACCACAACCATTGTTCAAACTCAGAAGCTTTCTTTTCATTTTGTATACATTACTATATTGATTATCAATTTATTTCTTCAAAGTAAATGCCAATGTAAAATTCAACCCCAGGGAGATATACAAATCATGAATTAGTCATAATTTTACCATGAGAGTTTTAAAATTTTCAAGATGTTGCTTTTGAATGTGTAAGGAAAATTACATAAAAAGATAAGATACTAATCCATCTTCCTAATTATAATAGAGAAATTATGTTGGAGTTCATCTTTCAGACTTATCATTGAAAATATACTTGAAATAACTTAAATAGCTATAAAATAATTTATTTATCTATGTTGCATAAAGCAGTAGTTCACTGTCTCATTAGAATAGGTAAACCCATTTGAGAGCTCATAGGGCCAGTATTTCACGTTGTTGGGACATTTTTATTGACATAGTGTAAAGAAACTGGATTTTGAAATCACACAGCTTTTGGTTTGTATTACTGACACATTTACTTACTATGCTGAGAACAGTGCTTTGGCACATAATTGGAGCTTAGTAAATATATGTTAAATAAGTAAAGGAATGAATTTGACGAGTAAGATATCATCCTTTTCCCATAAAATAGAGACAATATTAGCTAATTCTCAAGGTAAGTATAATAGGTTTAAATATTAGAAACAATATCTGAAAAGAGTCCAATACTGTGCCTGATATTGTGAGTGCTCAAAAGTGGTTTTAAAACTCTACTTATTATTGAACAAATATCTAAATAGCACCTACTACATTACCACAATCATCTTTCTCTTTTCACATCACTCTATTGCTACCAAGCCTCCTCACTCTAAGCAGATAGACTTGCCTCAAACTTCAAATAGAAAATAGAGCCTGTTAGATAGGGATGCCTTCACTGTCTGCATCCAGAACTATCAATGTAAGAACAGGCACAGCCCTCCTTTGACTCTTCCCTCCAATCACAATAGAAGCATCTCTCTCTTCTCCTGACCACTTCTCCACCAGGTCCCACTTCCTCCTGTCTTCTCAGGGACCATTTTTTTTGTCTATCACTCTTCTCCTTCCTCTCTCATATGTCTTCAATAAATCTCTCCCACTCTACATTCTTTAAAATGGGCTCTCTCTTACATATTAAAGAAAATAAACATCTGTTCTTTGACATCACATTCTTCTCTGGCTACTTTCTTCTCTCTAATTGCCACTATAGCCATATTTCTTGAAAGATCCACTTCTCCAGGAAGCAGTTTTGGGGGGACGGTTTTTCAAAAGTTCCCCTGGGCCTCTTTTCCTGAAAGGAATCTTAGAAGGGGGAAGTTGGTGGGATGGACTATGGTTCCCATTTGTCTACGCAAAATTCCATTTATCTTCAGCTGTCTCCTCAGAAAGTCTTGAGGATGACATGGTGGTTTGGCCCAAGCCTTCATTCTTGAAGAGCCTGAGCTTTCTCTAATCATAACCCTGTCAGGCTGAGGTTGCCGTATGTTCCCACTCACATACATTGGGCAATGGAGTACCTAGGGATCACCTGGTTCCACATATATTCCTCCCTTCTCTTACTGTGGAAGAGCAGCTCTACCTTCTCCTGGCTGAGAGAGCAGCAGGCTCTCTCGAAGGAGAGCTGAGCAGTGCATCTCCATGGCCACCACTCTGGGTGTATTTTGAACATACTGAGAGACAAGAGGAGATCTCAAGTCCTGTGGGGAGTCTGAGAATAAATTAATGGGGGAGACATAAAAAACTAAACTTGACAAAATGCAATTAGTATGAAAAACGAAAAGTTGCACAAGAGAGAAATATGATCACAATTCACTATGGCTCAGTGGTGAATTATATTTGAGTAATCACATCAAACATGGAATTTAACCAGGAAAAAAAAAAAAGTACCAAATGATTTAATCAAACACTACATCGAAAAGCTAGGAAAAGGAAAGTATGAACAGAGAAGAAGTGGGGGTGGAAGAGACCAAAATTCATATCTTCAATAACAGGACGTCATTAGATAATTTTTAGGAATGAAAAATTAAGAAATAAAAGTATAAGCAGATTATTTTTAAAATATTAAAGTAAATAATGGACATACCAACTAAAATGATTGGAAGTGATATATCTAGGGAACAAGTATCTGTGGTGGCAAGGGGTTTAGCAAAGGACTACTGTTTTTCTTGTTAAGCTTTATGGTATTGTTTGAATTTTTAAACTGCCAATGTTTAACTTTGATTACAATATTAAAATTAAATTTTAAAAGACAAATAAAGACTGTCCAATATTTACTTGTAAATCGTAATGAATGACACCAGTTGTATGCAATTCTCAGAAATTCTGCTATGGAAGAATACATTAACACTCAGGTTGTCTATCTAGCTCATATTCATTACAGGGACAAGCTTTTACTCTCATTTTAGATTTCACTGAAAGTGTTTTAGCACAAAATTGAAAATATTATCTACCGTGTCATTTAGAGATTTCAAAGGAATGTTTGCAAGTCAGACAGTGGGGAGTTTTATGGGGTTTTTAGCTCGTTTTCTGATAATACACGCTTGGCTTAAGATTCACATGTGTCAGCTGTTATCAGCTGTTCATGTGCGTCACTGAGTTAGCTTCGTGGTATTATCTGTAGCCAAAGGAAACACAGAGGAAATCATCACAGCAGCTCCACATATTTTAATCAGTTAAAAAGAAAATCTGCACCCCCAGTGATATTTTCACACATACCCTCAACAGCAAACCTACCATATTATTATATAACAATAAAAATTGCAAAACAAAAAAGTGCATTTTGATAGCTGCTAATTCAGCCTTAAAAACAGAATTTGTATAAAGTCAATAATTCTGGAAAACCCTCTACTCCCAAAATTTGCATTGCTCTTTCTTACAACAGTGTAACTTACACTTTTGCTCAGAACCATTTCCACAATCTCTCACTCTTTCTCCCACATTTGACTCAGGGAAAGATTCATCTTCCTTGCATGTAAAATAACACCTCCCCCCCCCACACACACACACACAAAACAGATCTTATGAAAATCAATTTTTAAAGGAAATTATAACATCCATCATCATCTGTAACATGAATAAATTGCTGCATAAGACAAGGTGCTAGAATTATTCATTTTCTTATATCAAATTATTCCTGGATCTGAGCCCTCACCCACCTAGGTAGGAAAGTAACTGATTGATATCAGTCATTGGTACCGTACTTACACTCCCCTTCAAGGGACTGTACAAGGATCCTGGGGCTGACAACGTCCAGAGAAAATGGGTAGGACCCAGGTCCTCATTCCATTGTGGTCACCTTCTTCCACTGTTGTCACCTCATTTGAGCACAGCATTCTACTGGGGCATGCTTAACCGTCCACATTATTGAGAACTGGTAATGGATGAGCCTACAGAGATTTCAGAGATATCTCTCTATCTCTGGTTCCCTTAGCAGGACATCTCCCCAATGACAGGGACTCAGATAGCTGCCCACAAGGCTGCAGCTCCTACGGTTTTGCCTTTACAAATGTCCTCATCACCATCCTCCATGGGAGCAGCCAGCTCCTATTTTTCTCCTTTCTTTTTTCTGATAAGACTGCTCCACCAGGACGGGGAAGAGGTTTGTGTGGGGAAATTGCTCCCTTAAATTATTAATACCTTGCTTTACCACACTTATTAAAATGCTTTCAGTTACTTGTCTAATTTTTCTTAAGGTAATGCACAGTAAGTACACAAATGTTTATTTTCATGCCTTAAATAATTACAGTGATCCCTTGCCAACCCTGGGGGTTTATGCTTTTAAAAAGTTCTGGGGTTGGCAGAACTTGGTTGGCAATAATTTTTCATAGAAAATAAAAAGGTAGCACAAGAAAAAATTAATGGCTGAATATATATATATAATACTTAAAATCAGAGTAAATAAGAGTCTGGAAGGCATCTTGTTCAAAAGAAATCATATTTGTCATTAAAAACCTGTTCTGGTGGGAAATCCTCTACCAGAGCACGTTTCTCATTAGTTCTAGAACCACTGCTGCTATCCTGTGATCTTTTGAGGCACCCAGTTAAAAAAATTGAGAACCATCCTCTACTGGCTTGAAATTTAATGTTTTACATTTGCGTTCTTTCTATATATAAACCTAAAGGCCCTGCCCTACACAGGTCTTATGGAAAGCAATTGTAAGAATAGTTTAAAAAAAAATATATATATATATATATATAATACATATCCACAACATATGAGGTGTTAGAACTGTCCAATTTATTTACTTTTCTAAATCAAATAATACTTGATACTGATCCTCACTCACCAAGGATGGCAATAATTTCCACATCTGTTGTTATCCCCTTTTACAAAATGCTTATGCCTTTTTATAAATGATCAAGGTGATAAAGAAATATTATTTCCCCAGACTGGTCTTCCATACATTTGTTGAAAGGATAAAATTTAAAAGATCTTTTCTCTCTGCATGACCCCCCTAGACCTGTCCACAGGTCTGAAGGAAGAAAAAGTAATTTGCAGGCTTAGCACTCTTTGCTGCATAAGAATCCTCTGAAGCACCTGTTACGATACCAATGTTTGGCCCCCAGCCTTGCAGATTATGATTCAATGGGTCTGGGTCAGAGCCCAGAAATCTGTATTTTGTGTATTTATAGAATTTAATATGTAATGTAATTTTGATAGCCAAGTTTAGGAACAACCACAAAGGACCTCGTATATGTGAAAGAGCTCAGATTTTAAAAATTCGTTATAAAAATTTAAATCACTATAATGGACCACAGAATTCCAAAAACTGTGGTTGGCAAGAGATTGTTATAATTTTGTAAGAGATACAAGTTTTTTTTTTTTTTTTTTTTTTTTTAGTCCTCCACTTGTTTTTATTGTGGTAAAATACACAAAATATCACCACCATCCATCTCCAGAACCTTTTAATCTTCCCAAACTGAAACTCTGTACCCATTAAACACTAACTTCCCATTCTCCCCTTTCCCTAGACCTTGGCGACCAACATTCTACTTTCTGTCTCTATGGATTTGACTACTCTAGGTACCTCGTATAAGGGGAATCATACGGTATTTGTGCTTTTATAACTGGCTTATTGTCAGCATAATGTCCTCAAGGTTTATCCATGTTGTAGGATATGTCAGAATTGCCTTCATTTTTTAAGGTTATATTCTTATATTATATATAAATATATAACACAGATATATGTAAGTAATATATTCAATTATATTATACTATGTTATATTCCATTGTATATATGTACCACATTTTGTTTATCCATTCATCTGTCAGTGGATACGTGGGTTGTTTCCATCTTTGGCCAATGGCTTTGGGCTATTGTGAATAATGCTGCTATGAACATGGGTATACAAATACCTGTTACAATTCCTGCTTTCAATTCTTTTGAGTACACACCCAGAAATGGAATTACTATAATTCTTACAACACTCTTAATAGAGGAATGCCTGTGTGTATTTTATTCTAAAATTCCTAGGACATAAAATTAATTCTTACTGTCTAAAGTGACAACTGTAAGACTTACCTCATATTTGTGAGTTTTGCTCTACTTACTCCTTCTCTTCAGGTCTCCACGCCTAAGTTTGTTTGTATTTTTTCCCATCTTCAACGTGCTCTCCCATGACAAGTTTGCCATTCCTATGACTTCAGTTATTTTCTCTTGCTTATGGTTTCCAAATCCACCATCAAGCCCTGCTCTGTCTCCTCCAACTTCTATTGCCTGGTCAGCCTTATCTTTGTGAGTGAGTAAGCTATCTCCCAGGAACACTGTGCCACCCACCATTCCCTCTTTGGTTCTACTGACTCTTTTTCCATGGACTACAACTCTGCTTAAGTCACTTCTGTCTTTAAAAACAAAACTCTGAATCCTGTGTCCCTTTTTGGTGGTCCACCAGAACTATTTCAACCGCTGAGCACAGACATGTGCATGCACGTGCACACATAGAGACTTGGCCTTTGCTCTAATTAACACACAGACAGGATGGTGTGTCCACCTTACACTGACTTGAGAAGTAGAATTAGGAAAACCGTCCTAGTCTTTTAACCCAAAGAGAAAAACAGGTCTTCCAGGCAAAGGTTAAAAACAAAAAACAGGGCTATATCATTTTCCTTGCACCTATGTTACTTAGATAACAAATGTAATCCTAAACCCCATTACTACCCTTGCCAGCACACGCACATGGCATATGCATGCGTACGCACGTGAACACACACACACACAAATGCGCACAGACACAGGTACACACACACACCTGTCATAGTAGCAGCCTGTCGCAAACTTTCCCTCATGCCTGAACTATTAATATAAGTCCTTGGCCAGCTCCCTTTGCCCTACCTGCTGCCAACTGCAGAAGCAGTTGAATCACTTGCTCTAATTTACAAATAGCCAAATGGCCTAAAGCATTTTGAAGTCTCAGGACTTCCAAGTGCCAGAAATTATAAAACGTGCTTCAGAAACATCTACTGGAATCTCCAAAGTGAGGACTTCAGATTCAAAATTTGCCCCTCAGCTGACTGAACTCAGAAATTAGTTGTCAGACTTCCTGTGGCTGTAGAGCTATGACGGTGGGAGGGAGTGCACAGGTGGGTCCAGATTAAGCTTCACGTGAGTCCCTGTCTTCAGCTGACACCCAAAAAACAAGAGTCCTTTGGGACAAAAGTAATAAATCTCTTATTAAAGTGGTAGGTGGTGTTTCTTTACTTCCAAAAAAATCATAAAGTAATAGGAGAATAGGCCAAATTTTAAAACCAGAATCCAAAAAGTAGGAAAGAAACCTGCGTTTTTGAATAGAAACCCTTCTACACTCCACCTCATACCCAGCTAAAACGCCTTTCCTGCATTCCCGGTACCTTTCCTGCTAAACCCCACTGAAAAAGTCTTGGATCTCCTGCTCCATTCTCTCTAATAATGACTATATTTTCACAGCAGCATTGCACACCTATTATGTCAAGGCCATTAATTTAAAACAAAACAAAACAAAAATAGGAAGGTATTATTAAATCTACTAAATTCATTTCTGTTAGAAATTATAATTTGGCTCTGCAGTAAAACTGGCAGTTTTACGCATTTCTAATTGCACTCTAAATGCGTACAATCATTTTAGAAGCAATTTGGCTATATATATATATCAAGAATCATAAAAAATGTTACACCCTTTAACTTGGTAATTATGCTTCCTAATAATATAACCCAAAATATGTAAAAAATTATTTTACATATACATATATGAATATGTTTATAGTAGTGCTATTTTAATAGAAACTGGAAGAATATACAACAAATGAGTAATGTTTAAGCAAGTTACAGTACAAATACTTACAGACTTCTACCATTATAAATGAGGTTGTAAAAATGTAGTAAATACAAAAATAAACTTGATAGACTACTGCATACAGATAATACAACTATGTAAAAATCTGCACAAGACAAAAGCTGGTAAGCATGGAAAGCAAAATGTACACAATGATGTATTAAGGCTGTGGCACTGTGTTCTCCCCTATATTTGAATATTTTGTAATGTTTTCACATTATTTTTATAATAAAAAGATATCTGACATTTTTAAATGGTTAGCATCATGTGGCCATATAAAATCATTATTGAAACAGCGTTACAATATTGTGAATGCATATCCTCTAATACATAGAGGTTCTCTAATACATTTTAGTTTCTTTTCAATGCATATGGATTCTTTGTCTCATTTGGAATTCACCTAAGATGATTCCAAATGCTCTAAAAACCTAATGCATTTACTCCATTTAGTCTGCTAAACCAGCTATTTTATAGCCTGTTGCCCAAATGGATGTCTCAAATGTGTGCAAATACAATGGATTTTCAAGTTTTCTCAATTCCTAATCATATTGCCCGACGGAGGCCTGAAGTTTATATTATTTTCTCTCAGATACTAATTAAAAGTTTCTGTGTAATTTGCAACAAGACCAGTGAAATCTTCACAAATTATACAGCCGTGATGCTTTTATCACTATACACGCATGAGAAATAATACCAACTAACAGTAAAAAATATGAAAAATAAAAGGAGTCTAGTTCAGAGACTGGAGATTTTGTTTCACTGATCATGTTCTGGACAAAGAAATGTGAAAGATGCAAATGAGCTGAGAAGCACTTTTATTAATATTTGAAAATAATAAAAAAATTAGTATCATATCAGAACAAGTGCATGCAAGGTCTCATTCCTGTTTGCAGAGAATGCTAATGAAAACTGTATCCTGATCACAGCATTATATAAGGACTGCAGAGACAGAGCTGAACCTAAGTTACATGGGGTGGCAATTTAGGGAGAAGGGGAAAGAGTTGCAAAAGCATAGGAATATGAACCCCCTTTTATCTCCCACTCCTTTTCTATCTCCTGCCTGAGCTTAAAGAGTGAAGAAAGATCCCTATAGACTGTCAGTGAGTTTCAAAGCTCTCCAGTCACTTTTCTCTTTTGCGAATGAGTTGTCACGAAGAACAAAAAACAAGAAATGTTTGTGTTCAAAGCACGTTGCAGGTGGAGTTTCAGCAAGCTCCCATCTCAATTTCCTCTTTGCTAGTGAGAAGCTCTGTGGACACCAGTTTGAAAATTTCCAGGCCTCCTGATGCCCACCTTCCATTTACACCTTCCATTCACACAATTAGTGGATAACCAGACCTTGGCCAAAATGAGGATGTGTCCTTTCCCTCCTCAATGTCACCTCAGCAACAGTCACTTTGAATTTTTCTGACATTTCAGTCTGTATTTTTTATGATCCTTATTTTCATGTTTTATCTAAAATCCTTGTTGTTGGCCAGGCATGGTGGTTCAGGCCTGCAATCCTAGCACTTTGGGAGGCCAAGGCAGGAGGATCGCTTGAGGTCAGGAGTTTGAGACCAGCCTGAGCAAGAGGGAGACCAACCTCAGTAAAAGTGAGACCCCCATCTCTACAAAAAATTTAAAAATTAGCCAGGCATCGTGGCAAGTGCCTGTAGTCCCAGCTACTTGGAAGGCTAAGACAGGAGGATCTCTTGAGCACAGGAGTTCGAGGTTGCAGTGAGCTAAGATAACACCACAGCATTCTAGCATGGCCGACAGAGTGAGACCCTGTCTCAAAAAAAAAAAAAAAAAAAAAATTGTTGTCGATGGTTTTCAGCATTTTTCCAGGAGCCAGTTTAAATTTGGTGTCAAAAGCCTCCCATTACATCAAGTCAAGGTGATCAACACTCACAGTTGGAAGGGACTTTGCAAATATCTAGTAGAAGCCTCATGATTTTACAGATAACAACTGTGAAGTCCGAGGAAATCAAGTAACGTGCTTAGTTTCTATAACTTACAGTATCACTGGAGCTGTAACCCATACATCTGACCCGCAATTCAGCAGCCTTTCATCTGTGCCACCCTGCACCCTATTCTCACTCCAGTTTAGTCCTTTTTCTAACTTAGTGGAATCACAGGATCTTACAGTTAAAATTATCCTTAGATTAATCCATTTGATCTCATAAAAATGTTAACTTTCTGTATAACAAAGAAAAGAACCCATAGACAAAATCAAAAGGCAAAAACAGAGAATTAATTTGAAACACAACAAAGGGTTTATCTTCTTAATAAAGAGCTCTTTAAGTCAATAAGAAAAAGACTAACAGCCTAGTAGAAAAAAGAGCAAAAGATTTAATTTAGCAACTTACCATCATACTGGGAATTTCCTTTGCTGCCCTCCTGTGATAAATCTCCTGTTCCCTGGATTGTCTTTCTTAATTTATTCCCTCATTTTCAAGGAGTACATTCTCTAAGAGGTTCCTGAGAAAGGATGCAAAAGAGGTAAATACTGTGAGATCTTGGAGGTCTGAAAATATCTTTTTTTCTGCCACACATTTGATTGATGGTTTTGCTGTGCATAGATTTCTATGCTTGAAAATATAATACATAATATTTATTTCATTCTTAATTAGCCACAATTACCTATTAATGGGATGTGTTTAATGTTGGGCAATGCACAACTTCTCAAACCTTGGACTTAGAGTGGATACTGCCACCTTCATTTCCTGTTCCAAGATAATTTTCACAGAATACTTACTAAACTTTTAATCATATTGACACAGCTTTGCGAAGATAACATCACTGAAAGGTATGTAGCTCAATCTAAAGTCAGAACTGTGAATTACCTCCATCCAGTAGTTCACAGGGTATACAAGAGATATCAGTATCACTGCATTTCCCTCAAGAATTTAAAAATTCCATGGCACTCTGTGAATTTGCTATAGTGCCTTGGAGCACCTCAGTGTACAGTTTAAGAACATCAGGGTTAACCATTAGGAAAAAATTAAGTTAGACCCCTTTTTGTGTATGTATAGTATGAACACATTATTTTGTGTGTGTATACACTAAATATACATATTATATGAGTGTGTATGTATATATATATATACACATACAAAAATGTGCCATTTTTCTGTGCGTGTGTATATACCTTATATACACAAACATATATAGGCCACATAAATTTAAATACTTTAAAATTATAGTCTTATATACATCAAAATGGTGATGATTATCTCTAAGTGGTAAAATTATAGTTGAATCTTACTTCTTTATGCTTCCTATGATTTATACTTCCTACTATTTTATAACCAATTAGAGCCTCAAAGCTCCATTTTGAACAAAAGAAATTTAATTAAAAGCTAAATACATAGGCCCAAGTTCCACCTAGCTTCTTCTCTTAATGAGGATAGCAAGTTGGAATTCATTCAACAAAAGAATTTTCCTGTTAGGAATGGATTTGAACCATTGCAAATAATCATATTGAGACAGATTAGAGTAAAAGTAGTATTACTCTATAGTTCAACTAAGATACCCACTGGAAACCTAAGAATATATACCTTTTAGAGAAATGAGAACCTCTCTCATTCATAGGTCAGTGTGAATTTTTAAAAAACGTGAGATCAAAGTAAAAATACTGTAAGAAAAAAATAAGCAAGAAATATGACCCCTTCCAAAAAACACAGAAACCCACAACATACACCTGAAATATATTGTCATGAAGCTGGTAAAATCTTTGAACAGTACTTGTCGAATGAGAGAACTTAATGAAACAATGGCCCCTATAAATGCTAGAACAACTTGGAGGAAAAATGGAAGGGGAAAATAAGACCCTCACAAAAATGAAATCCACATTTGGAAGCAATAGAAAGGATGATAGATAAAACAACATAAGAGCATAAAGAACAAGCTTGAGAACACTGAGCCAAACTAAAAGAATTTAAAAGGACTAGAGAAGAAATAAAAGCTATAGAAGACAAACAAAGAAATAAAACATACACTTCTTTAAGGTCCCTAAAGAAGAAAATAAACATTCAAAAAAGTATTCAAAAGTATAATTCAAAAAGCATTTTTGAAATAAATATTTGAATCTATCAATTCAAAGGTCACAAAATGTTTCAGTAAAAATGCATGCAAACGACCAAACTGGTAAAGTATCTTTACTGGTAAAGATACTAAACTTCAAAGATAAGGAAAGAATCTATGAAGGGTAAAAATTAGATAAACTTCAACTTTCCCACAGCCACAATATAATGCTGAAAGATAATACAGAAATGTTAAGTCCTCAGGGGAGAGATCATGCACTCCAGAGATTTTTATAGTTGAAGTGATTTCCAGGCATAAAGAGAAAAATACTGGACAGTTTCAAGTGTGGATGAATTTGGGAACTATAGTCCCATGAAGACTTCTTAAAGAAACAAACTTCAGCCAGTCAATAAAAGGAAGGAGAAGCTATGGCAAAAGTGCTGACAGCGAACACGGATCCATTTGAATGTAGGACTGAGAATGAATTGCTGCAGCCATGGTAGTCACAGCTCAGCCTGTGGGCTTATTGGCCATGCCGCTGTGCAGAGCACAATGACTCACCCAAGCAGGAAGGTTGTTGAGAGACAGGGTAAGGGACAGGGAGAAGAATTGATAAATGTTGTTTAAAACAAATAATTCATGTAGAGTCTAAATAACACTCTGTGTAAACTATTCTATAGTATTAAAAATATCCATTAGAGCTTGATAGAAAAAATAAGATGTGTTAGGTAGATCAGGAGGGTGACTGGAGTTTACAATCTACTGTACATTTCAAAACAGCTAGAAGAGAAGAATTTGAATGACTCTAGCATAAAGAAAAGATAAATATTTAAGGTGATGAATATCCCAAGTACATTGATTTGATCTTTACAAATTATATGAATGTATTAAACTATCAGATATACTCTGAAACTATGTACATCTATTATGCATCAATAAAAAATAGAAAAATTACCCCTTAGAAACCTAAGAATATACATCTTTCAGAGAAAATAAATAGAAAGGTAATAAAAGAAAAAGAATAAGATGAGATCACATAGGAAAACTTGGTATTCTGAAAAGTTAAGTTTGAAACAAAGTGACACAGTAAAGTTGAAAAGGAAAGACCCAACAAAGACCTATCTGGCGAATATAAACCAAAAGAAAGCAGAGCCATGACAGTGATATCGGACAATGCTGAGTTCAAGTCAAAAAGCACAAAATATTGCAAAGAGAGGCTCTTTAGAACAATGCCTATAGCCCACTATTAAGATCTAACAGTCATGAGTATTTGTGCACCAAATAAGAACAAAATATTCTTAAAACAGAAACAAGAAATACAAAAAGAAACAAAGAAACACAAGTAGATACGGGAGATGAATTCATCTCTTTCAGTGATAACAGATTAAGTGGAAGAAAAATTAATGAGACAAATGACCTAAACAATAAGGTAGATACATTAATTTAAATCAAACTCAATGTACTTTTCTTTTTTTTTTTTTTGAGACAGAGTCTCACTCTCTTGCCTGGGGCGAGTGCCGTGGCGTCAGCTTAGCTCACAGCAACCTCAAACTCCTGGGCTCGAGCAATCCTACTGTCTCAGCCTCCCGAGTAGCTGGGACTACAGGCATGCGCCACCATGCCCGGCTAATTTTTTCTATATATGTATTTTCAGTTGTCCATATCATTTCTTTCTATTTTTCAGTAGAGACGGGGTCTCGCTCTTGCTCAGGCTGGTCTCGAACTCCTGAGCTCAGAACGATCCGCCCGCCTTGGCCTCCCAGAGTGCTAGGATTACAGGCGTGAGCCACCGCGCCCGGCCTGTACTTTTCAAATGTACATAAAACATTTTTAAAATTATCCATATATCAGGCCACAAAAAACTAATGAATTCCTGAAAGTCAAAATAATATAAATAACATCTTCTACCACGACAAACATAGAAATTAATCACAAAATTAGAAAAACAAAATAATCTGTTACAAGTAAGTTTAAATTTCTCTCTCATACAATTTTAGCATCAAAGAAAAAAACTCTATAATAATTAAGCATGTAGGAAATAGCAATAGTTCAAATGCCACATATCAGAAAAAACAGGATACAGTAGAGCAGAGAGAAATTTATATATTGAAATATTTATATATCTAAATAATTAAGAATACGAATAAGTTCATAAGTTCAAATTAAAAAGTTGAAAAAACACAAAAGGAAACAAGAATTAAAATGGAAAATAATGAAACAAAATAGAAGAATTAATAAATAAATAGAAGAGCTTAGTCTTTGGAAGAAGAAGGTAAAATTCATACACTACTAGCTAAGCTAATTAAAAAATCTGAGAGAAGATGCAAATACATAAACAGCGGTGGCTAGGCAGGTTTATTTAGTACAAGGCCTTGCGCATTAAAGTGTTCAGACGACACTTGCTGTATGATTAAAGGAAGTAATTAAACCATCTCAGATTTAAAAATTGTTTAAATTACCATATTTCATTCCATTTGAAGATGCACGTTTTAATATCTTTGAAGTTGAGACTTATCTTAATAATATCTCACAATAGCTGTGGATAAATTTGGTTGTTATTTCTGGTGACATGACGGCATGAATGCAACTCCTCCACATTGCCCTGAAACAACGACCATTTCAGACGGATTTCAGGAAGAAGTATGAGTCCCGATCATTGGCTGAGAACTTTCCATGATCACCTTCTGATAAGACAAAGACAGTGCCACTTTCAAAACTTACAGAACGGGTATCAAAAACTAGGAAGAAAAACCAAAAGGCAATAGTATTGTTTAAGCAAGTGCTGTATATTATATCTCATAGTTGGTACAGAAAACAGTATCTTATGGAAAAACATGATATCAATGCCTTTGCCTCAAAAAGTAAATTAGAAAAGTCAGACATTGGATGTGAAGTCTCCAGGGCCTATATCCACTCCATGGTCTCATTTGTTTGTGTGGTCCCTGCTGTAACACTTATGTGCTAATACGCTTCCTGAAGCAAGAGCTCTAACTGCCTCTTCCATCCTCCTCCCCCGATTCCACAGTCCTGCTGAGGTTCAGTTCTGTGGTTGGCATTCTGCATCCTCTAAACAGACCCCAGACACTGACTGCTAGATTTCCAGATCTCACCAGTCCTTGTGGCTTCATAGCTGAGCTCCATTCTACTGGTGGAATGCATTGATACTCTCACATCAAACTGTTTTCCAGGATTAAGATTGGAGATGACGGTATCCTTTGAGGACCAGTCCTAGCCAGCCCTTTTCCATCATCCGGACTCCTCAATATTACACAAGACTAAATTCACTAGAAGCCCTTTGGCAAGACATAATTCTTGGCTCCAGCAAACGGAACAGTAGGAAAGAGTCCACGTTTGACATGAGACCCACCCATCAGAGGGCTGAGCAGAAGACCCGGAAAAAAGGTTTAAAACTATTTGCATTTTCTAGTCCTATACACTGACATTAGGAGTCACATTTCTGAGCATTTTAAATAGTAATCAAACATTATGGTTTTAACATATATTTTTGTACATTTTGAGAAGTTGAAACTGAAGTAATGGGCTATAAAGGCTGCAGTTTTGACAGCAAACATTCAAACAAATACATGAATAAAGTTGAACCATTTGGTAGCAATGTAATCAGCATTTAAACATAAACTATCTGAGAGGAGTCCCAAATCTTAGCAATAAGCTAATATTTGTTGACAAGAGCTCTATGGAGGACAAATAAAGGTGTATTAATAGAGCAATGGTAACTTTATTTGATTATTATAGGAATTATTGTGCCAGCACAGTATCACTAAATACAGTATCAACACGGCTATTTACTTTTTTCTATGTAGAGATTGTTAATCTAATTTCTATATTTTTAGTGGGAAATTTAAAAAAAATTTTTTTTCACAAGTAGATTAGCCATACCTTTTTTTCACAAGTAGACCCAGGAATAAAAATTGATGCAGCATTTTTTGCATGACATTGAGAAATGTCTATTATAATTTTAAATGGCTGCACCCTTTAGCTCAACAATTCTATTTCTGGAAATACATCCAGCAAAAAAATACTTGCATAACTGCACAAAGATGTATGTTTAAGGACATTCACTGTAGCATTTCTTGTAAAACAAAAAATTTTGAGTAACCCAAATGGCCCTCACTAAAGGATTGGTTAAACAGATACAGTAAACTCATTCAATGGAATACTAGGCAGTCAATAAAAAAGATTTGGTAGCTCTTTTAGTACTAATATGAAAAGATTTCCAAAATGTACTTCAAATTTTAAAAAAGAAAAGAAGAGATAATTGCAGAAAAGTATGTTTGGTATGATTCCCCTTTTTATTAAAAATATATATTCCACAGCCAGGCACCGTCACGTGCATCAGTAGTTCCAGCTGCTCCAGAGGCTGTGGCAGGAAGATCGCTTGAGGCCAGAAGTTCAAGGCCACAGCATGCCATGATTGCATCTGAGAATAGCCACTGCCCTCCAGCCTGGGCAGCACAGTAAGACCCTGTCCATTAAAAACAAAAATATATATTCCTGTGTAGATATTTAAATGTAGATGTACCTATTACTGTCAAAATTGGTTCTTCCTGTGGAATGATATAATAATTTTGCTTTCTCTGTTTTACAATTTTTTAGTTTTTATGTTTATATTATTACTAGAGTAAGAAAAAATAAAGATTCATAAATACTTTGTACCATTTGCCTTTACTGCACCATTTTCTTATAATTAATGTCCCTGAGAAAGAAGAAAACTGTAATGCTGCTAGTACAAAACAATTCAAAAAATGTCACTTCCCTATTCAAACCCCCTGTTACAGATTAAGTTTTGTGCCACCCAAATTCATATGTTGAAGTCCTAACCCCCAGTATTTCAGATGTGACCTTATTTGGAAATAGGATCATGGGAGCTATAATTAGTTAATATAAGGTCACTGGGGTGAGGCCTAATCCAATATGACTGGTGTCTGCAGGAAAAAAAAAGGGGAAATTTTGTACAGTGACATACACACAGGGTAAATGCCATGTGAGATGAAGGCAGAGATCAGGGTGATGTTTCTACAAGCAAAGCCAAAGATCGCCAGCAAATCACCGGAAGGTAGGTGAGAGGTATAGAACAGATTGCCTCTCATGGCCCTCAGAAAAAATTCTGCCTCCAGATGCAGAATTTCTTCCCGAGTTTTCAAACTTTGGACTCAAGATTGCAACATCAACTCTTACCTGAATGTCTAGCTTGCCAACCTGCCCTACAGATTTGGAACTTGCCAGCTTCCACAATCAGAAACTAAGTATTTTCTCTCTCTTTGTCTCTCTCTCTGTCTCTGTCTCTCTCTCTATATATATATATGTGTGTGTGTGTGTGTGTGTGTGTGTGTGTGTGTGTGTGTGTCCCCCTCCAATTATAATGAATAGATTCAAACTCCATAACCTGCCATTCAGGACCTTTCTCGCCTGGCCCCAGGACCACCCTTAGTGGCCTATGCAATCTAGCCAGATGGAAATATACCATGCTTTCTCACTGCCATATTTTTGTTTACACATTTATCTCCACTCAGTGCATAAAACATTATAGTATGTGAAATTAGCAAGACAAATTGTGAAACATAATCGCCCTCCTGTTTTTGTGCTTTTAATAACTATAATACCGATTTCATGAAATTTTATCCTCTCCTTAAAAAGCTGGTAAAGACCTACCCTCTTCAGACACTTTAAAATTTGCCTCAAATATAAAAGAATTACCCAACTCTTCAGATATCTCCTTCTTCTTTCCCGCACTTCTCAATAAATGTCCACATGCCTCCTCTCAATCTGTAAAATCTCTGCCCATCCTCCTAACTGTCTCAAATCTTAACTCCTTTCCTAATTACTTTATATCAGAGTTTCTCAACTGTGGCATTATTATTGACATTTTGAGCCAGATAATTCTTTGTTAGCAGCTAGGACTGTCCTCTGCATTGTAGGATGCTTAGCACCATCCCTGCCCTCTTCCCACTAGACACCAGTAGCACCCCTTCCCCCTTCGCCACCTCACCAGTTGTGACAACCAAAAATGTCTCCAGAATTGCCAAATATCCCCTGGTGTGCAAAATAGCCTCTGGTTGAGAACCACTGACCTATATAGTACTCACACCTCCCCTTGGGCCATAAAAACATCAAGGGCCTCATTCTGTGTTGCCAATGAAAAGCTTTTACCAGAGTTCACTTTGTTTATTTTCCCTTCTTGCTTTTTCCCCAGGTGAAGGATGGAAAAAGCAGTATCAGAAAAATTGAGGAGATTTTAGAAATAGAATAGATGAATCATCTTGTTCTTTGTTTAGCTGAGGGGGAATTATCCGGCATAGCTCTTACGTTAATATTTTCACAAAACCTGTTATATATTAGAGGAGGGAAACAATTATAAAAGACAAATGTATTTTTGTTCTATTATTTCATTGGTTATATGTTAAAGAAAATGAATTTAGTACGAAAATCTCTCTCAAAAGCTGCCTAATGAACCCAATGATTCACCCTTTCTCAACAAAGAATGGATTTCATAATCAAATGAAGAAAAAGCAGTTCTGCAAAACAAACAACAGTACATTGCAATGAAGAGAAATCCAGCGACATGAAATACAGATAACCTGTTCTAACTTTTGCATGCTGTTAGCCGCTGGTGTGCAGCCAAAATTTAGCTGTCACACTTGGAATGACTGAGGAGTGAAGTCAATTCTTGATTTTCCACAGTAATGGAAACAAATATATCTGACCTAGAAGGTCCCCAACCCCCCATCCTTAAGCTCAAGTAGGTGAGAAGTATTTTTATTTGACTCAACCTCATTTCTGTGTTGAACCCCAATGCTGGCGCAGGAGTAGGAGGTTGTGAAATTTCTATTACTCTCACAACACTATCTGGCAATTTTGCCACTTCCCTGGGTTTCTGCCAATGAAGGGCCCTCGGCCCATCAAAACATGGAGTGAGGGAGGGAGAAGTATGAACAGAGCAGGGAATTTGGGTGGGATCAAGTGGATGCCTCCCTTGGCCCCATAGAACCCGAGAGAGAAGCACCTTCAGGGCCTCAGAGTTGGAACAGGGCCCTCTCCCTGAAACCTACACATTTGTGCTGCCATCGCACCCTCTGTTCCCTCTTTTCCCCTTCCTTTCCCATATATACCCTGGGAAGTCTTTTCCTCTCCAGAAGACAAAAGCAACAGTCGCCCAGGAAATTTTTCTTAAATAACTTGTCTCTCCTCGGCATTGTCCTAAAGGTGTGAGCTTTTTGCCAGGAAGTTTGCCGGGGGGTTGGTTTTTCAGTGTCATTTTTTTCCGTTGTCTACCATGTCACATCCTTTCCCTGAGATATTGAATTGAAAGTAGCTTTGTTGCTTAAATGGCAGGGAATGGAGTGGGATTAATTAATAGGAGGGAAAAATAGATTTGTGTTTCTAAAAATATAATCAAAATATTACATCTGTTTGTATTCTTATTTGATAATCAATCTATATTTGATAATAGCTAATGTTCTGAAAAGTCAATTCAGACAGAATAATGAAAGGTTATTCATTACTAAGTTTTTCTATCCTTTCTTCCCAACCACCTTCATGCATTTCATTTGAATTAAAAAATATAGTAGTGCTGCCACTGTGTACATAGGAATTGAGAAGAGTCTATAGGAGATAAGTCATATACAGGTTACTCCAATAAGAGGATGTAAAAGTCAAAAGTCCTGAAGTCCCCA
This sequence comes from Indri indri, assembly GCA_004363605.1. NCBI lineage: Eukaryota > Metazoa > Chordata > Mammalia > Primates > Indriidae > Indri > Indri indri. Next base: position 546 of record RJWJ010024296.1, on the reverse strand, counting down.
GTATTTATACCTAGGGAAGACACAGACATGTGCTGTAAAGTGAAGATCCTAAATACTAATTTCATCTCTCCTATTTCTGAGTGTCCAGGATTTCTCCCAGAACAGGACAAATTCAGGTCCTAGAGGGTGCTATTAAGCAGATTTCCTGTCTTCTGTCAAGCAACTGCTGTTTCTACCATAAGGCAATAATCTTGGGAGCTAATTAATCCTGTTCCCTATACACCTTGAGGAGGATCTCTTCCAAGTGACTTTATCAGCTAGGTTTCTCTGGCTGTAAGCAACAAAGACCAGTTCTAGCTAATGTAAGATTAAAGAGAATGTAATGATTGGCAGAGCTGAAAATTCCAGAGTTGGAATGATTTCAGGCAAGCTTGAATAAGATCGCATCCTTAGGGGCTGCCTGATAGTTCCTGACATCTTCTGTTTCTCACCTGAGGCAGTAAAAAAGATAGCCAGCTTCCCCAGTAGTTCAAAGAAAAGACCACACATTTTATCCTGGGTCTAGTGCTGAACCACTCACTGCAACCATGGAAATCTAATCATACA